>AWOL01S0028204.1:0-18846 GCA_000715115.1 Nicotiana otophora | reverse complement strand
ATATCAAAAGTATCAAATATCAACCCTTGAAGTGTTTCCAAATATCAATAACAATGTTCAAGATTCAAGAGTTGAGAAAGCATATACTATCAATCCAAGAGAGTTTGTCAAATATCCATTGTTTGCCCAATGTGTACGTCATGCCATCACACTAAGTAAAATCAGATATCAAGATGGACCAAAGCCCAAAATCAAGTAGGGTCAAAACCCAATAGTCAAGAAAATCAAGAACCATATTAAAAATGGCTTCCTAGTTCGTACTTAACACGGACAAGTTCCATAATTTAAGACGAACTACAAATACAAAGTCAAGATGGCAAAAGATCCAAATCAAGAGACATGCCAAGATGAGTGACAAAGTCACTGCCACAAGAAGGACAAAGTCCCAACAAGAATGCAAAATGATCAAACATCCGTACGAGTGGGCGATTTAGCAAACATCTTACAATACTTGATATTAACACGAATACAATGCTATTAATTGAAGACAAGAAAAATAAAATATCAGGGTTTTTCAAAATATTCATGCAAATAAAAAGAGTACAAAGTTTATACACAAACCTTGGTATTTTACCACAAAACAGTTCAACCATAACTTGAGAACGTTCGAATCGTCTACGCCATAGACAAACCAAATTAGTCCACTTCCTCAAATACTTCCTCTTAGATTTTACAAGGGTATATATACCTTAAATACATAATAAAATATATATATAAGTTCAGTGATTTAACATGTCAAACTAAACATGATATTGGTAAAAATTACCCAAAATATTTGAAACAAAAATTCTGGACAGTATCACTGTCTCGTGTTGTGACTCAGATTTGAAGATGAAAAGGGACAAACTAGACAGTGTGGTCTTCTTTACAATTGTAGATATGTGTCTTAGAGTTTAAGAACATCTTGAATCACCCTCATATCTATTTTGTACAAAAGGTTATGCCAAAATTACTAACAGTAGTACAGGGAGGGTTTGTAAAATAGAAAATCTGGGCAACACTTGTGCTGTACTTTATCACCTATTTTCGGGTAAATAAAAGATAAACCAGGTTTTAGTTCCTTCATAAGAGTTATAGAGCTATGAAATAGCTTTCCATAAAGTCTTGGATCTATATATAAAAAGATATGAAGAAAATACTAATAGCTGTCTAGTGTAAAAACGAGTTTAGTAACTTATCACAAAAGAGAGGAGCAACTTGAGTTTCACCAAGAACGAATTTTGCTGGTTGGTTTAGTGGAAATTTATGATGGTTTTCATGAAGTTTTTTGATAAGAAGGAGAGAGAGAGAGAGAGAAAGAGAGAGAGAGAGAGAGAGAGAGATGAGGTTTTCTTTGGCATGAAGGATTGAAAATGAGATGAGGTTATGAAAAAGTATGTCACAAAAGAAATATAAAAACTTTGGATAAATATGAAAAATGTGGCTGCCCAACCTACTAAATATCTTTAGATAAATATAAAAGGGCGGCAACCCAAAACCTTAGTTATATAATGTATTTAATAACAATTCATTAAATAATATTAAGTGTTACACATAGCAACACCATGGAACTTCTTTGTCAATATTAACACAATCTAAAGTAAAGAATTTTCATATATTGTAAATTTCATGTTTAGGAACTACGAAGTAAAATATCTCCTCATTATAAAGATGATCAATCGAGAATGCAAATATTAGTAAACATTTGTGGTGGTACACACAAGTTCTCACAAACAAAACTACCGAGCTTAAGTTGCGGTCTAACCCTGGCCTCAAGTCCTCCAGACTGTCCCATCACCAAAACACAGAATACACATCTCGAACCTCGTTCATGGAATCACAAGCCGGCGAAGCACAACTGATACTGAGCGCTCACATGCGCACACGAATGCGTGAAAGAAATTCAAAGAGTTATTTTTCAAGCTGAATCAATTCCGCATGATAAGGAAAGAAAGATGAGAAATTATCCTAAATGCCCTGTAGCCTATCGAAGATAAGTATGGACGTCATCATACCGATCCGCAAGACTCTACTAGACACTTGCTCATGACTTATAGAACCTATGAACCTAGAGCTCTAATAACAATCTGTCACGATCCAAAATCCGACCAGTCGAGATGGTACCTAACCCAACCCGTTAGGTAAGCCAATTAACTACGATCCAATTTAATTAGGTTTATCGAGGAAAATAAATGATAAAATAAATGAACCTTTCTACTTTTTCCAAGGACTGGTAATACAAATCATGAGCTTCTAAGATTTAGAATTTGCAAAGCTGATATGAAATAAAATACTTCATCTGTTTGAAATATACGTGAACAGATTAATAATTCAAAAGCTATTAAGAACAAGAGGCAACTATGACCGGATTGCGAAAACATCTTCAATGCCAGATTCCGCCGTACACCGCAACATCAACATCCAAAATCTGCACACAAGGTGCAGAAATGTAGTATGAGTACAATTGACCCCATGTACTTAGTAAGTATCTTGTCTAACCTCGTCGAAGTAGTAACGGGGATTTTTTTTAGTAAAATGATAGTCACTGTTATAACCTGTGAAGTATACTAACAATAGAAATAATTATAGAGCATAATAAATAAGGGTACAATGAAACAACTATGCGTGGCAGAAAATATTACTAGGAGAAATCACAATAGCAGATTCATAATTTTCCTAGTGTGAGAAATATATTTAAGATATCGCATCGAATGGCACGGTAATACCTTTGTGAACTTATCTCATTCTCACCCAATATATATATATATATATATATCAAATCAATTGGCACAGCAACACCCTTCGTACATTTATCTCTTTCTCACCGAACATAGTTATAACATTACCGACTAGGTGGGAGAAATGCCAATAACAAATAAAGAAATAAAGTGGGAGGCACACATGAAGCAACAACGAACAAAGCAGTACATGTGGACCACGGATAGAAGGCATGGATAACACAACAACACTTAGGGTATAGGACACAAAAAGAACAACGACTACAAGTAACATAGAAAACATAGATGCACAATAACATCTCAAGATAAAGGCATGAAAGTATACACAACAAAAAGATATCACAATATAATGTATGTCTCTTGTCCTCGCCTGCATGGAAACACCCTTCGTACCATGAACATATGATAATATAAAAATAATAGCACGACATCACCCTTCGTACTTTTACCCTCATCCTCACATGATAATGTAAATAAAATGGCACGGCATTATCCTTTGTGCATATTAATGTATATAAATGGCACGGCATCACCCTTCATGCTTTATACTTTTCCTCACATGATAATATAACTGAAATGGCACGACATCACCCTCCATACTTTACACTCTCCCTCACATTATAATGTATATGAAATGGCACGGCATCACCCGTCGTACTTTACACTTTTCCTTACCAAGCACATGTATATCATTTACAATCAAGGTAGGAAGCATAAATAACATCAAGGAGAGTGTTTAAACGAATGTTCCAAATTAAACATCAATCACGGCTTTCAAGCCAATAACAGTTCAATAAATTTCAAGTACTTTATTATTCCAATATTTCAACAAGTCTCAAAAATGATCTTCAACTCATGTATAGAATTCAGAATCTCATGAAAAACGACCGTAGAGTCGTATTTGTGATAAAGTATGATAACGAACGGATTTAGCAAATCAATAATTTTCACAAAAGTCCATCAGATTTTTAATCAAATTATAATAAGCCAAATAAGAGTTTCTAGCATTTAATGTTGTATTCATAGAAATCTAGAAGTCAAAGAAGACATGAAACAAGAGTGTCACATAATTCTACAATTCACAATAAATCGTATAATTTACCCTCGAGCATGATTAGCCCTGGCACATGCATATATGCTCGCCACCTCATATATGTATCACCACCGCGTGTAACAATTAATGGCAATTAGTAGGAAAAATTCCCTCAACAAAGTTAGGCAAAACACTTACCTCAAACAAGCCGAATCCAATGTCGAGCAAGCTAAACAATGCTCCAGAAATTCCATTCTATGCGTATCAACTTCCGAACAGCTCGAATCTAGTAACAATTAATTCGATTCAGGCAACACAAATTATAGGAATTAATTCCATATCAAAATACTAATTTTTCCAGTAAATCCGAAATTACACTCAAAACTCGCCCGTGGGGTCCACGTCTCAGAACCCGATAAAAGTTATAAAATATGAACGTCCACTCAACCACGAGTTCAACCATACCAATTTTACCAAATTCCGACATCAGCTCAACCCTCAAATCTTCAAATTAAACCAAGAGGGTTTTCTAAATTTTTCAACTTGATTCACCAATTAAATGTTAAAAACAACCATGAATTCAGGTAATTTGACCAATATTGATTTAAGGACACTTAACCGGTTGTTTTTCTTGAAAATCTTCCGAAAAGCGCCGCTTCCCGAGCTCCAATTCGTCAAAAATGGAAACTTCGTATTTTCAAAACTTAAAGTTTCTGCTGAGGCTTTTCTTCTTCGTGAATGCAGAACAACCCTCGCGTTCGCGAAGCACAAAATTTCACTGCTGTCAAATTCCTCTTCGCGTTCGCGAGATAGCCCATACGAAGGCGATGCACTCTGAACTTGACCTTCGCGAACGCAACCCCCTCTTCGCGAACGCGAAGCATGGTCTCACGTGCCTTACTAATAACCCTTCGCGAACGCATGGCTCCCTCGCGAACGCGAAAGCTAAAATTTCCCAGGCCAAGTTTTCCCTTTGCAAACGCGATCTTCCAGTCGCTAACGTGTAGCCTCACCTTTCTACATTACTTGAACGCGAGGCCTAGGTCGCGAACACGTGAACACCTTCGCGTTCGCGAAAGATAAAATCACGCACAAGACATCAGCAGTAGCAACTCAGCCAAACTTGATCCGAAACCACCCCGAAACATACCCGAGACCCCCGGGACCTCAACCAAATACACCAACAAGTCTTAAAACATCATAAGAACTTAGTCGAAACCTCCAGTCACATCAAACAACGCTAAAACCATGAATCATACCGAAATTCAATCTTAATAAAACTAAAAAATTTCAACTTCTACATTTGATGCCGAAACCTATCAAATCAAGTCCGATTGACCTCAAATGTTGCACACAATTCATAAATGACATAACAGACCTATTCCAATTTTCATAATCAGATTCCGACCCCGATATCAAAAAGTCAACTCCCCGAACAAACTTCCAAACTTAGATTTCTATTTTAGCCATTTCAAGCCTAATTTAGCTTCGGGCTTTCAAATAATTTTTCGGTCATGCTCCTAAGTCCAAAATCACCATACAGAGCTCTTGGACGCATCAAAACTCTATTTCAGAGTCGTTTACACATAAGTCAACATCCGGTCAACCTTTTCAACTTTAGTTTTAAACCTTGGAATTAAGTGTTCCAATAAATTTCAAAACCTCATCGGACCCGAACCAATTACCCTGACAAGTCACATAACGACTGTAAAGCATAAATTGAACAGCAAATGGAGGAACAAGGCTGTAATACTCAAAATGACAGGTCGGGTCGTTACACTTGGCGCGTACGCGCATCTATTGAGGAAACTTTATGTGAGCTGCAATTGAGGTTACGCATCGCAATCCACCGAGTCTCCACTGTACTATTTATTTTATCATGTCTTATTTATATTTTGGACAGATGTTGTATTATTGTACTCTTTAGAAAATACCCATGCACTTGTGACACCGGGTTTTGGGGTTCCTATGGGTTGTTCATTACTGTAGTTCGTGTAAATATTATCATATACCCTGTAAATTCTATTTCATACTATTTAATTAATGAAAATTATGATTTCAAAATAGTAAAATGAGTAATTAAGTTGATCAATCACCGTTGGCTTTTTTGACGGTGGTGTTAGGCGCCATCACGACCTTTAGTAGATTTTGGATAGTGACATGTTGTCTCTATATCATCATCCCCAGTTTAATTTTTTACTCCAAAACAGTACACTCAAATTCTGCAAATACTGAATAAAGGAAAAGAGGTTGACTTCATGGCTAATGCAGCTCAAGTGGGAAAAGTATGTATCATTACTGCTCTAATGTCTAATCTAGTGGATAAATACTGGATAGTATATATAGGAGCTACAAATTATATAATTCACAATTTAAGTCTCCTTAGCAAATGGAAGGGCTTGACATAAATGAGTAGGAGCAAAGTTCACTTACCTACTGGAGAACAAGTGGCTATTAGCAAGTCGGTAGAATCTCCTATCTTTCAGGATAAAACGTTCTATACGTCCCAAAATTCAAATACAACTTACTATTAGTATCTAAGATTACTGAGGAGCTAAAATATTATGCAGTATTCTTTCTTCGTTTCTGTTTGTTTCAAGAACTCTCAAGTGGGAAGGTGATAGGGATTGATAGAGAAGAGGATGGTCTCTACATTCCGAAAGACAAAGGTCAAACAGGGTTCACAACATGCAGTTGACATAAAGAATGTATTTCTTTATCACTAATCTGTAAATGTCATTTCTAGTACTGCTAATAACAGTAATAGTAGCACTGATAATAAGGCTGATGGTAATAATGATACTTGTGATACATCTCTATGGCATAGAAGATTATGGCATGCACCTTTAAAAGTTTTGAAAAATTTAGATGATTTGAGCAAAATACAGTTGAAGGATCATTTATATATTATTTGTCCTATTGCTAAACAATCAAGATTTCCTTTTACTCCTAGTAATACTTGCTCGGTTTTTTCTCGTGATCTTATACATATTGATGTTTGGGGTCCAGAAGATATTTCAGGACATTAGCGGATGATTACTCTAGATACACTTGGATTTTTCTAAATGATTACCCAGGCAAATTCTATTGTAGTATTGAGAGATTTTTCTATTTTTTGTGAAGAATCGGTTCAATCATGGAGTAAAGTGTCTTAGAAAAGACAATGGTTCTGAGTTCTTCAATGACCAAGTAAATAGACTTTTTAAGGACGATGGTATTGTTCATTAAATCTCTTGTGTGTACACACCTCAGCAAAATAGTATGGTTGAAAGAAGGCACAGATATATTATAGATATGGCTAGAGCCTTCAAGTTTCAGGATTTTATCCTTTGAGATTTTAGGGTAAATTTGCCTGTACTGTTGTGTATATTCTCAATAGATTGCCAATTATTCTATTGAAAGGTTGGCCTCTTTGACAAAAGTTGTTCCACAGAGCTCCCTCCTTGCAGCACCTCAGAGTTTTTGGTAGTCTGTGTTATGCCACAAATGTAAATAAGACTGACAAATTTTGTCCCAGAGTAGTTAATGTTGTGCATCTGGGCTACTCTTCTGCATAGAAAGGATATTATCTCTATTATCCAAACTCTAAGGAGTTCTTTATTAGCAGATATGTAATTTTTAATGAAGATATATTTTGTTTCAAAGATATGAAGGCTAGTTCTTTTCCTATGTTTCCAATATTGGAGTTCTTAGTGCCCGATTCCTCTCCTCCTANAGTTGACATAAAGAATGTATTTCTTTATCACTAATCTGTAAATGTCATTTCTAGTACTGCTAATAACAGTAATAGTAGCACTGATAATAAGGCTGATGGTAATAATGATACTTGTGATACATCTCTATGGCATAGAAGATTATGGCATGCACCTTTAAAAGTTTTGAAAAATTTAGATGATTTGAGCAAAATACAGTTGAAGGATCATTTATATATTATTTGTCCTATTGCTAAACAATCAAGATTTCCTTTTACTCCTAGTAATACTTGCTCGGTTTTTTCTCGTGATCTTATACATATTGATGTTTGGGGTCCAGAAGATATTTCAGGACATTAGCGGATGATTACTCTAGATACACTTGGATTTTTCTAAATGATTACCCAGGCAAATTCTATTGTAGTATTGAGAGATTTTTCTATTTTTTGTGAAGAATCGGTTCAATCATGGAGTAAAGTGTCTTAGAAAAGACAATGGTTCTGAGTTCTTCAATGACCAAGTAAATAGACTTTTTAAGGACGATGGTATTGTTCATTAAATCTCTTGTGTGTACACACCTCAGCAAAATAGTATGGTTGAAAGAAGGCACAGATATATTATAGATATGGCTAGAGCCTTCAAGTTTCAGGATTTTATCCTTTGAGATTTTAGGGTAAATTTGCCTGTACTGTTGTGTATATTCTCAATAGATTGCCAATTATTCTATTGAAAGGTTGGCCTCTTTGACAAAAGTTGTTCCACAGAGCTCCCTCCTTGCAGCACCTCAGAGTTTTTGGTAGTCTGTGTTATGCCACAAATGTAAATAAGACTGACAAATTTTGTCCCAGAGTAGTTAATGTTGTGCATCTGGGCTACTCTTCTGCATAGAAAGGATATTATCTCTATTATCCTAACTCTAAGGAGTTCTTTATTAGCAGATATGTAATTTTTAATGAAGATATATTTTGTTTCAAAGATATGAAGGCTAGTTCTTTTCCTATGTTTCCAATATTGGAGTTCTTAGTGCCCGATTCCTCTCCTCCTCCTGCATTTACTCTTCCTGTTGTTGTTGCTTCCTCAGAGTCAACTCAGAATGCAGAAGTCCTGCTCTACCACCCCTTCAGTAGTTTTAGATGGAAGATTATGTTGTTCAAAAGAAGCAATTCTCATATACTTTTCAAATATCTAACTATGTTTGCTATGACCATCTTTCTCCTGTTTACAGAGCATCCTTAGTTTCTTACTCAGCTATCCTTGAGCCAAAGACTTATGCAGAAGCTAGTAAGGATCCACTTTGGGTCAATGCTATGAAGGCTAAAATTTCAGCTCTTGAAAATAACAGTACTTGGAGTAATATTGAATTCCCTCAAGGCAAGGTTCCTATAGGATGAAAATGAATGTTCAAGGTGAAGTACAAGTCCACATAAGGTAAAAAGATACAAGGATAGGCTTGTGGCAAAGGTTTATAGTAAACAAGAAGGCTTAGACTATACTACAACCTCTTTCGCTGTAACCATGATGGTTATTGTAAGGTATGTGGTGGCACTAGCAGCTTCATCACATTGGTATATCTTTTAAATGTATGTGCAAAATACTTCTTTTCAAGGAGATTTTTCTAAAGATATTTATATGCAAATTCCTGATGGCTTTTCAAGCCAGGGGGTATAAGAAGGTATGTAAGATTAATAAGTTCTTGTATAAACTTAAACAAGCTCCTAGGCAGTGAAATTTTAAGCTAAAAGATGTATTAACAGATATGGAATTTGTACAGTCATATTATGACCGTTCTCTATTCATATAAAGAAAATGAGGTGACTTAGTGATTGTGCTTGTTTATGTAGGTTTGAAATTTAAAGGTAACAGAGGCATTGGCAGATATGTCATTTTTACAGTCACATTATGACTATTCTCTATTTACACAAAGAAAGGGATGTGACTTAGTAATTGTACTGTTTATGTAGATGACCCTCTGGTCACTATGAAAAACTTGGAACTCATTGAGCAAGCAAGGAAATATTTACAAATCAGATTCAAGATGAATGATCTTGGAGAGTTAAAGAACTTGCTAGGTATTGAATCCTTAAAATCAGGAAACAAGATACATATGTATCAAATGAAGTATGCTCTTGAGTAGCATCTGAGATGGGATTATCACGAGGGAGGCCAGTATCCACTCCATTGGAGTTTAATCACAAGATCACCTCTAAAGAATTTGACAAGATGATCAATAAAGATGCAATTGCTAATGACAGGTTGCTTAAAGATATGAGTGGTTATCAAAGAGTAGTTGGCAGACTGCTATACTTGACTATGACAATTGACAAGGCCTAACATTGCCTTTGCAGTTCAAGTTCTGCGTCAATTTATGCATGCTCCTAAGCAGTCTCACCTAGATAATGCAGTGAAAGTAGTTAAATATATCAAAAGAAGTCCTGGTCTTGGGTCATTTATGTCAGCAGCTGGTACTCAAAAATTGATTGCATTTTATGATTCTAACTGGGGTGCCTGTGTAGATACAGGGAAGCCAGTCACAGGCTATTCTGTGATAGCAAAGCTGCCATTCAAATTGTCGTGAAAGAACAAAACATATAGACATTAATTGTTACTTCGTAAGGGAGAATATTTAAGAAGGAAGGATACAAACACAGCATATTGGAACAAATGAGCAACTAGCTGACATATTAACAATTAGCCTAGGCAGTCCACAACATGATTACTTGGTAGGCAAGCTGGGAAAGAAAAACATATTTTTTTTCTCTCAACTTGAGGGGGAGTGTAGAAAGAATCGAAATAGGGTCCAGTTGTTGAGTTAACTTAATTGTAATTAGTGAGTTAGCTTAGTTCGTTAATTGTAGTTAGTTAGTTGATGAGTAAGTCAGGTGAGTACAAATAACTGTAGGCAATTGCTTCTGTAAGATAAGTTTTAATTTTCCAGCATATGAATGAAGCTTCTTCTCTTCTCTCTGATTCATCTTTCTTCCTCCATGGCTCAGATCTTTTACACTTTATTGACTCGAACTTGCAATGTTGTGGTTGGAGATGAATGACGCTTACTATGGGTATGGGTGGGGGTTCAGGCAGTTCGAATTGGATATGAAAATTTTAGTTTGGATTATAGATTTTCGAATTGAAGAAAATTACAATCCAAATCAAACTCAAGTAAGCTTGGATTGGATTGAATTTTTTAAGTTCGATTTTGAGTCTTTAAATTGAGTTTCTTCTCACCAAAAAAAATATTCATATCAAATTGGCTTAACATTTTTCTCATTCCCACCAAAATCATCCAAATAAAGTACTCATCATACTAATCATACAAGCAATAAAACCATTATCAAGAAAATGCAACATAAACATAATATTTAATAAGCCGTTAAAATTAACATGTACAACATAGTCGAAATAGTAAGTATTAAGACATTCACCTAGTAATTAATATTGAATATTTGAGCAATAGCTAATGAGTAGAGTATTGGACATATAGATGATATATAAATATTTAATAGGTAAGACTAAATATAAGGGTACTATAAAAAAATTTATTTTTGAATATCCAAAATCCAATGTCCTAAATCCAAAATCTGAAAATTGTTAAAATTGAATTCAAAACCCAACACGCAATCCATGAATTCAAAAAATTCAAATTCATATTTCAATTCGAATTTCGAGTTTGCCCAAATTATGTCCACCTCTAACGCGTATCCCTTAGAGCATTTTAGAATATAAACCATTTTAATTAATAAATTAGCGCATTAAACCAAAAATACCATACTGACAGTTAGCGTTTCTATGGTGAATGAGAACTGACCGTCTCTTCCAATTCTCTATGGAAGATAGTCAAATACCCTAGTCAAAGAAAACCACTGTAGAGTGTAGAGTTTCCATCCAAATCCAACTATGACGATGAGCATAGCTGAAACCCTACCCCAAGCCCAAGAAATCATATTTGACATATTCTCTCGGCTGCCTGCAAAGTTCATAGGTCAGTGCAAGTGCGAGTCATTTCAAGAAGTGGCGCAATCTTCTCTCAGATCCAAAATTCATCAGATTTCACCTCACCATCCATGCCCATAAAGAAGAAGAAAAACTCATTTGCTTCTCTTCTTCTCATGTTCTTCACACTATCACGTTTAACCACAAAAACCCCCAAAACGAAACTGATGGCATTTCAAGAAAGCTTTTTCAGCAGCTCTCTGATTGCTGGGTCATGTAATGGCTTGGTCTTGGTGGTGGCTGAGGAAAATATTAAATATTTGATCAATGATGTTCGACTAAAAATCCATATTTTTGCATGTAATTTGCCTTGCATTATGCCTCGATCTTGTTAACTTTGGCATGAATATTTATAACTCGAGCTTAATAATATTATTTATATGTGTATGAGTCAATTGGAAGTGATTTGGAGAGTCTGCATGCAAATTGGCGTCAAAAAGGGAAGAATTTGGAGGAGGCATATTTTGGACGAAGGAGAGATTATACTTTAGACCAAGGGAGAGCACGGAGCTGCGGTGGAGGCCTGAATTTATCAGATTCCATCTTTCTTCCATCAAACTTAGTAATCTTTACGTTTTTTTGGATGATTTGTTGTTTTGCTACCATGTCTATGTGGAGCTAAATTTCGCATTCTAGGGTTGTGGTTGTCATGAATATTGAATTTTATTAATTACATCACCGTTAATTCAAGTTATCATTGTTGGTTGTTTCTCTAATTCTGTGCATAATTGCTTAATTGTTTGGCCATCACTTGAGTTCTATTTACTATCTATGCTATGCTTGGGAAAGCCGTTTTTAGATTAGAGTAGAATTAGTGAGAGCTTGTTTATGAACCCGTGGCTCGGGGAAAGATTTTGCGGTTAGGATAGGAATATATTTAACAGTCTTACTTAGTTGAATACCGTATTATATTCGTTCATGATAGATTCAATACCATAGGAATATAAGATTGATTTATTATGGATAGACGGATAGTATTGTAGAAACATGCTATTTATATAAATGATCCGGTCAACTAGCAACCATAGATAATTCAGATTAATAGGTGTAATTACAAACTCAATAGGATTGATAAACCGACCACAATCCTGGAATCTATGCTAGCGTTTGGCCATAGATTCCCAAATTTGTTTTGAAAAATCTGATTTGGGTGAAGTTTGGTTTGAAGATGAAAATGTGTTTGGACATGATTTTTCAAAACATATTTCACTTTTTATTTGAAAAAAATATGAAACATGACTTATACCCACAAGTTCTAAAAACTATTACCAAACAAACAAACTTGCTATCTTGTATAGACAGAAACTTCATCAATACTATTCATTATCATTATCACAAACCATAGTCCTGAACATAAATAAGTTTAGTGAGAGGTAAGTGAGCAGATATGGTTTAGTTGGTCGTAATAAATGTGGGCTCTTTTACAAACTATAAAAGTTTGGGGTAATATTTAAAAATTTTAAAAAATGACCTGTGTCATGTTTTGGCCCAAAATCAGCAATTGAGGTGATTTTGAGATTTGGGATTTTGCCAAAATGTGGGCAAAATCTATGGCCAAACATGTGTTTGCCAAATAAATCCAAAATTTATTTTGGCAAAACTCATGGCCAAACGGGTCTTATATCTCCCTTGGTTACATGTTTAAATTTCGCAATAGTAGTTTAGTAGAAAAATAATATTTTTATTATCTTGAACAGTAAATTGATTTTAGTTTGCTTAGTTAACGATTAATCTAAGTCTCTGTGGGTTCGGCATCCGACTTTCGAGTCACTTTATTACTTGACGACCACGTATACTTGCGTGTGTATTTGGTCGCAATAAGTTTTTGGCGCCGTTGCCGGGGACTTAGTTATTGATTGTTTATCTAAGTTTAGCTTTTAGTTGATTTTTGTTCAAGTTTTTAATTTTCTTATTTAGTTAGTATTTTCTTTTCTTATTTTGACATGACATCTTGGAATGAAAATTGTTTGAATGATGATTATTCTTACTTTGATGATTCTTGTCCATATTGTGGAGGACCCCACTGGGGGAAAATTGTCAGAATGTTCCCGGGAGCGAGTTGTGCGCACAATCTCAATCCTTTGAATGGAATATTTGTAATATGTGTGGTGGTCAATATGGCCATTGGGATGGTTGTCCTAATTCTTTTCATCCTTCTCTGAGCCCTTATTATGATCTTGCTAACAGTGTTTGTGAGTTTGATAGGGGAAATGAAGTGCAGGATATGGAACGTGATACATATATTAGGAATATTCTGAGGCAAGTAGTAGAGCAACAGGATCAACTCAAAAAAGATATGAAAGGAATGAGGGCAGCAATCACAAGAACAAAGGCCAATATGGAAAAACTGAATGAAGAGAGCGAGTACCAAAAAGAGGAAAATTTTGAAAAAGAAGAGATTTTGAGTCAAACTTGGCTGGCGGAACAAGCTGAAAGATTGGAAATATATGAGGTTCAATATGAAAAAATTACAGATGGGATAAAAGACTTAATAGAAGGAAGAGCTGAACTGAGACAAGAGATTGAAAAATTTGGCACTGCTATTCATGACTTAGAGGCTCAATTGAATGCAAAGGTTGATGCGTCTAACGCCCAACAAAATAGTTCTGAGTTGTGTGAAGCTGAAAAAGAGCTTATACGCCAAATTGAGGAGCTAAAAATGGAGAGTCAATCATTCGACCATACTTTTACAAATGATGTCCATGTTGAGGAAAACACACTAGAGTCCTGTGAGGAAGTAAATAATATTATATTTGAAGACTTTAGTGTGTGTACATATGAGGATGTAAATAGTGACGCAATTCTAGAGTTGGAATGCATTGGTCCTCATTTCATCCATTTTTCAACATTGTGTTTGGATGATGATATGAAAATTAAGTCATTCGAGCCTTTGGAGGAGCCAACGGACGAGGAACAAGGTGCTTACATTCTGAAATTTATTGTGCCAGAGAGAATTACATACCTCATCTAAAGGCCAAGAAGTGTAGAATGCGAAATTGGTTACTTGACCCAATTATATTTGTCCCACCACCCCGCGAGCATAGTAAAAAGCTTGAAGATAAATTAGGGGCTCAATTGATAAGTTCGAGGTGGAGGCAAAAAGTGGTTCAAGTCGTGCCGCGACATTAAATCAGGCACTTGTTGGGGGGCAACCCAGCTTTACTGCTCCTTTTATTTTATTTTATATTATTTTGTAGTGTTGTTTTATTTAGTAGGATTATAAGCATAGGAAGCAGAGCCATTGCAAGAGTGCAAAAGTGAGCTAGATGGTGAGAACTAAGTGTGGGGTGCCCATACAAAGGACCATGCTTGAGGGAAGTCTGAGTACCCCGCGAGCCGCTATTGCTTCGGCCTTTGGCCTTTCAGGGAATTTCTTGTCCACCCTCATTATTATTTTGCTTTATTTGTGCATTGGAACACTGCATTTTTTTAAGTGTGGGGTGGGAGAATTCCTCTAGATAATTAGTAGTAGTATGTTAGTAAAAATATTATCTTCTTATTTTGATTTTAGCTTCTTATTTTTTGTTTTCGTAGTTATGTAGTATTTAGTAGCTTAATTTGTTTTATGTGGAGAATAAGAAAAATCGATTTTTTTTTTAGAAAAATTGGGCTTTTCTCGATGATGGATCTCCTAGACAGTTTTCTTGAAAGATTAAAGTCTAAACAAAAATCCAAAAATATGTCTTTAGTTTCCTTTAGGTAGTAATAATCCCCTATGGGTTTTCTTTGTACCTCGGTTCTTTTCCATGGGATATAGTTTGAACCGGGTAGTAGTTTTATTTTTATTTTTTTTAGAGTAGGACTTAGGAAACAAATGGAGGAAGAAGGATGAGATTCCTAGGCGCCCTTGACTTATTTGATAGTAGCATATTTAGGCTTGGGCATGTGTAGTATCTTCCCAGTGATTTGAAATTGATCATGATTCCATTATAAATTGGATTGCATGTCTTGTGACGCCTATGTCTTGTAGTCTTGACTTATGTTCACTTTGTACTTAATGCTTAATATCTTGTGGCTCCGTGAATACTTGCATTAGTTTGAGAGTCGGAATGAGACCGTCCTTAGTGAGTCATGTGCTATGTCTGAAGTGAGATTTTTGTGCAGTTCATGTCATTGTACTAGTGTCTAGAACTTGCCCGGTATGTGAGTCGAAGCAAAATTTTAGGCGAGACTCGGTTTGAAAAATGATTTTAGGCTGTCTTTGTTCTTTTTGAGTTTAACGCTTATCACAAATAAAATCTATCTCATATTAACCATTTTGAGCCTATAGACTTTTATTTGGAACCTACATTATAAGCCTATATCCCTTTTTGTTCTTAATTAATATTGTTTTGATCTTTTTACCTCTTAAAGCACTTTAATTGTGAAATGAGCGCTAAAAGAAGTAAGGAGGAAATTTGGGTGGCTTTCGAGTGGAACCAATGAAATAAAGAAAGGTGCACTTATTTTGTAAAAGAATACACCACTAGTAAAAATCGTAAAGAAAAAAAAATATGAAAAAAGAGAAGGAAGAATATAGATGAATAAATTGACATCTTGTTCTTGATAGTGGGTATGAATTAAAGTAGTGCCTAAAGAAAGAGAAAATATTGTTAGGGATGATTTTAGTTGTGAAATTGATGAATTTGCGCTTACAGTTGATTATGAGATGTGTTAAATTGCTTGGGGGGTTAGCCACTATTCCTAAATATATCCTTCCCGTCCCTTAGCCCACATTACAACCATGAAAAAGTCCTAATTGATTTTAGATCGACTGAGCCTACATTAGTAGAGATTTATATTAAGGGCAAGCCTATGGTACCAATTGCATGTATGTGACTTCTTTTGTGAGAGTGAGTGATTTTCTTGGATATATATGAGTCCTTAAAATATATTTGAGCATTTGATTTGAATGTGTGGATTTAACTTACTTTTTTGTTCTTGTTGTGAGGGCACATGGTTTCATGAGGGATATGTAACGTTATTAGACTTCTCTAGGATGTTGGGTGTTCAAGACATGAGTGCATTGTGACATTGAATCAGTTATTGACGCTAGGACTGTTATGAGCACCTGAAAGGCGCTCTATTCATTTGGTTGTGGACTATGGGAGTTTGTTCCGGATTGGACGGCTGCTCGTATGTTTCATAAATAGGGTCATTATGGATCTTTGGAAGGTTGTTGGCCTAGTATGGGATGGTCGGAATCGATGTGAGGTCCGTTGGAAGGTCTAATGTGAATGTGTGCTCTACGTCAGGTCGGATGCGTTCATTTAGCATAGCATTTCTTATGGAGGAGTCTTCAGGCATTGGATGTTATTCGTATCGTCAGCTACTCTATGTATTACTCTATTATTCCATATGCATTTTGAGACGGCTTGATTATACGCACATGTGTTGTGATCCCGTGTAGCTGGTGGTGTTATATGAAAAAGATGGCTATCGAGATGCAGGTCCTTTATTGCACCTTCGTCGTGCTAGGGTTTTTGTAGCGCATGGCACTATCCATCTCCCCAGGGTTGTATTTATGCACTTGGCGTCCTTGTGGTCGATATTTGGGCATTTCGTATGTGTGAGCATTTTGGCTCGGTAGGTATTTCCTTATTAATTTTTATGTGTGGATCGGGTGGCACGCCACCACAGGCATGATGTTTGGATCGGGTTGCACGCCACAACAATATCATATTTGGATTCGGTTGCAATCTGCAATGGTTTCATGTGTGGATCGGGTTGCACACCGAAACAGTGAGATGTTAAGTACATTTCCTTCTACTAATTTTGTGTGGCTTGTTTCTCATCTCTGAGATAGGTTCATAGCATCTATTTGGCTGTTTTATTCATCATGCAAACTGGGTAGTTCTTTGCCAGAGTTCGTTCTTCCTTATGAGTCATATTCGAGTTGTAGCTTGTTGGCGCATTGATGGCATCATATAAGATTTTAGATGATGTTTGAGGTGGCTTATTTCCCGAGCAGCTTGTACTAGGTGAAATGAGGTTATTGGACCTGGAATCAGTGCGATCAGATATATGTGAGGTATATCAAGGATAAAAAGTCACTTATTAGTTCAGAATGAGGTAATGATTCTTGTCAAGCAGAGAGACTCCATGATTTATTGATTGGGCAGGTGGTTATGAGCTTCTACATGTTGCTTTCATCGTTGTAGTATTGCGAGAGTTGGAACATGGCTTATATGTGTTATGAAGTGTATCACGGGCATTGGATTCCTGGAATTTCAGCTATTGTGGTTGTAGGATGTTATTATGGGCATGCGAGTCATGCGGTGCAATGTGTGATTGCAACATGGGTGGATGATCATGTTTTGGGGTTCAGGGTGTTGAGATTGATATGGTGCTCATATGTTAGGATCAGGCCTCGTAGAGAATTTCGGATGTTGGAATTTGGCTCTAAGGCTTGTGTGCTAAGGTAGCAGGAAAGACCTTCAGTCGGGCTCGAGCTAATGTGCTCATATGGGTTGTGGTGGAATGGGTTGGTTGCACGAGGTGTTAAACAACGATTTTGTCTTTGTTGTAAATATTTTTGGGAATGGAAAAAGTTAAAGGGAAGTCTGTTCTTAATGCATATGCTACAATTTAATTGTTTCTATCAACCATGGTTATTGGTGTAGTATGCTTAAAATGTGTAAATATAAAGTGCTCAAAGATAGAGTAAATTGTTGGTTTCTCGAGGACGAGCAAGAGCAAGAGCTTAAGTGTGGGGTAGTGATGTTTGGCTAAAAAATCCATATTTTTGTATGTAATTTACCTTGCATTATGCCTCGATCTTGTTAACTTTGGTGTGAATATTTGCGACTCGAGCTTAATAATGTTATTTATATGTGTATGAATCAATTGGAAGTGATTTGGAGAGTTTGCATGCAAATTGGCGTCAAAAGGGAAGAATTTGGAGGAAGTATAAGTTTGATGCCCAGGTTGGCGCTAGGCACCAACCAAAACGCCGTTGAGAGCATGCTAAAATATTCACTGTCCAGGTTGGTGATAGGCATCAACAAAAATGCCAAACACAGAAGACCAAAAAAGTTTGTTGTCCTGGTTGGCGTCAGGCGCCAAGCAAAATGCCAAAGGGCGGATTTTGTCCTAATTCGGCTGGGACTTGGGGATTTCAACCCTAAATGTCCCCAACATGTATAAAAGGGGTTCTAAACCTATTTTGAGGGGGGAGGGGGGCATATTTTAGAGGAAGGAGAGATTATACTTTAGACCAAGGGAGAGCACGGAGCTGTCGTGGAGGCCCGAATTCATCAGATTCCATCTTTTTTCCATCAAACTTAGTAATCTTTACGTTTTTGGGATGATTTATTGTTTTGCTACCATGTCTATGTGGATCTAAACTTCGTGTTCTAGGGTTGTGATTTTTATGAATATTTAATTTTATTAATTACATCACCGTTAATTCAAGTTATCATTGTTGGTTGTTTCT
>AWOL01S0028203.1:227151-252117 GCA_000715115.1 Nicotiana otophora | reverse complement strand
TCTTGGATTTACGTCGACTAACTTACGGCATGATCTAAGGTACGCGAATTTAGGTTGTAACAAATATAAAGGCTCTTGCGGTGATATAAGGAAAGTGTGTGAGTTAGTTTATGATTTGATACTACGAGGCGGTACCTCGGTAGGGCTCTTATTGTCATTTCCCCATTCTTTTGTACTTGTCTTTGATTGTTGCCTCCTTAGCATACTATTAATTGTCTTCCTCCATGTTTCACTATTTGTTTAGTTCTATGTAGCTAATCTTGCCGTGCTAGTCGTTGCTTCAACTTCATTGCTACTTTTATTACGATGTACATTTTGTGTTGATCATTTCTTCTGTGTCATTCATTGTCGCTACTCTTATTTGTTGACTTGAATTGTGGTAAAACACTTGCATAAGCATACACGTAATTAAATCACCCATATCGGTTTTAGAAGATGAATCATGCAGTTATTGACCATTATACTTACTCTTGTCTACTTGCCTTCTGTGTGAGAATTGTTCTATTGGCACGAGACTCGCCCGTGCGGTTATGAGTTGTAATTTGGGTACAAGATGCCAAGTGATTAGGGTTCATGAATTGGGACCCGTGAGGTGTGTTTATGAGGTTCAGTACCTCGTGGAAATGCTTGAACAGATCCGGTGTGAAAGCGATCGTTCTTATTGAGTTGTTGCTGGTTTTCCATTATTTGGTTTCACCGGACTTAGACTATGTTCATCTTACTCTACAGCATTACTACAAGACTGCTTCCTGTTAAATATTGTTGTTACTAGTGTACCATTACAAGTATTATTTTGTATTACTTATCGTGCTTAGCTTTATATTAATATTATTTTTCTGTTAGTTTACCTTCACACTTGTTCAAGTTGTTTAGTCCTATAGGTGTCGTGACTGTCCCTTGTCACTATTCCACCGAGGTTAGTCTTGATACTTACTGGGTACCACTGTGGTGTACTCATACTACGCTTCTGCATATTGTTTTGCATATCTCAAGTGCCTCGGTTATCGTTGATTATTAGCTAACTGGTCGAGCATTGCTATGGAGACTCAAGGTAAACCTGTCGTCGCGTTCGCAGGCCTCAGATTCACCTTCTAATATTATACTTGCACTGTTTGATTTTTATTCCGAACAGTTGTATTTAAGGATTCTTCTAGTAAACTCAGTAGAGCTTATGAGTTGTACTACCGGTTTTGGGATGTTATTTCATGTTATAAATAGTGAATTCATTTAGAAATATTTGGTTTCTGCTTAATGGTTCTGTTGTTTAATTTCTGTCAATTTATTTTGTAAGTGTTAAGCTTACCTAGTCGTATAGACTAGATGTCGTCACGTCATCATACGAATGGAAATTGGGGTCATGAGAAATGAATATAAATTTGAAAAAAGTACACAAATATCATTAAACTATGTGATGAGTTATAAAATAAAAAATTTAAAAAGTACAAGCTCTTGAAAAATATTGACTATTCATCCTATTCAGCCACCTTAATAAGGAAAAAAATTATGTCATACAAAAGTACTCTAACACTTTTACATAACTTCGATATAGAAGTTGTGCATTTGCTTTAATAGCTCAAATAGATTTGAATAATATATTGACTTGTATAACAATACTATATTCTCATAGCCTTTAACAAATAAATTTATTTGCTCGAAGTACCTAATATAAGTTTCATATTATTCATATTGAACTCAAATTGAAATATACTACACTCCATATTGTTGGATAAAATTATCATACAAAGAATTTTATTAGATTAGTAATATTTAATCCAATAATTTTTTTTCCTAGAAAGAAATAAAATAAAATAAAGCATTATATCGTTATGATATAACTTACAATTTCCTTAACAATTATTTATATTGTTAGTGTTTGTAACAATCCGGCCGATCGTTTTGAGTATTACAGCCCCGTTTTCCCATTTACTACTCAATTTGTACTTTATATTTGTTATGTAACTTACCGGGGTTCGAGTCCGGTGAGCTTTTGAAATGAATTGAAATACTTAATTTCAAGGTTTAAAGCTTAAGTTGATATGGTTGACCGGATGTTGACTTATGTGTAAATGACCCCGGAATAGAGTTTTGATAATTTTAATATCTCCGTATGGTTATTTTGGACTTAGGATAGCGTCCGAAAAATTATTTTGAAGTCCGTAGTTAAATTATGCTTGAAATGGCTAAAATATAAATTTAAATTCAGAAGTTTGACCGAGAAGTTAGCTTTTTGATATCAGGGTCAAAATGCGATTCTGAAAATTGGAACAGGTCTCTTATGTCATTTATGATTTATGTGCAAAATTTGAGGTCAATCGGACTTGATTTGATAGGTCTCGGCATCAAATGTAGAAGTTGGTATTTTTTAGTTTCATTAGGCTTGAATTGGGGTATGATTCGCGGTCTTAGCATGGATTGATGAGATTTGAGGCCTCAACTAAGTTCGTATGATGTTTTAGGACTTGTTGATGTATTTGGTTGAGGTCCCGGGGGCCTCGAGTAAGTTTCGGAGGGTTAATGGATCAATTCTTGGACTTTAAACTTTGCTGGAATTTTTCTGATGCACCGTCTGGTTTCCTTCTACGCGATCGCGTGAGAAGGTTCGCGATCGCGTAGGCTTAGCTGGGCAGTGGAGAAATGGTTCTTCGCGATCTCGTGATCAGGGATGCGATCGCGTAGCTCTGGTATTTTGTGATTCACGAACGCGTGGCAAAGGTCGCGATCGCGTAGAGGAAGTGGAGCAGAAGTGGAGGCCACGCGTTTGTTCTTTGCGATCGCGTAGGTGTGAGGGGAATTGCTTTGCGATCGCGAAGACCATTTTGAGCGGCAGATTATTTTATTCTCCGTGATCGCGAGACTTGGTCCACGATCGCATAGAGGAAATGTCTCGGCAGAATGTTAAGTTCTGAAAATGCAACTTAGTCCCATTTTCCATTTTTAGTGACTTAGAGCTCGGGGAAAGGCGATTTTCGAGAGTTTTTTAAGAAAAATAACGGGATAAGTGTTCTTAACTCAATTTTGGTCAAATTACCCGAATCTATTGCTAGTTTTAGCATTTAATTGGTGATTTAAGTTGGAACATTTTGAAAACCCTCTTGGATATATTTAAGGATTTGAGGGCCGAATTGTTATCGAAATTTAGTAATTTTGGTATGGTTGGACTCGTGGTTGAAAGGGCATTCATATTTTATAACTTTTGTCAGATTTCGAGACGTGGGCCCCACAGGCTATTTTTGAGTGCAATTTTGAAATTCGTTGGAAAATTAGTATTTGCATATGAAATTAATTCCTATAATTTGTAATGACTGAATCGAATTAATCGTGACTAGATTCAAGGCGTTTGGATGTCGATTCGTGAGGCAAAGGCATAGCAGAATAAAGAATTTTATGGTTTTAGGTAAGTAACAGTTTTAAATTTGGTCCTGAGGGTATGGAACCTCGGATTTTGTGATATGTGATTGGGTTTAAGGTAACACACATGCTAGGTGACGAGCGTGTGGGCATGCACCGTAGGAATTGTGACTTGATAAATTTCATGGAACTCTGTGGTTGAATAATCTGTTGATATCCGTACGTTTTTCACGTATTAGAGAAATTGAACTATAAATCATATTTAAAACATGTGTTGACACTGTAGGGATCCATAGAGGTCGTGTATATGTTGAATTATGTGCTAAATTGCTGTTTTGCACTCAGTCACAGTTTTACTTGCATATTTTATCTTAGTCTCTATTGTTCATTATTGATGCATCGTATCATTGCTGTTTGGGCTGCTTATTGTAATGATCCGGCCGGTCGTTTTGAGAGTAATAGCCCCGATCCCCTATTTACTGCTTTTCCCATATCAATTTCTGCTATTTTGACTTGCCGGGAGGTTTCGTTTTGGTTTTTGGAGTATTTTGGTACACTTAGTCCCTAAACGGAAAGCTTAAGTTTTAGGACTTGACCTGTAGTCAGAACTCTGTGAAGACGACTCCGGAATGGAGTTCCGTCGATTCTGTTAGCTCCTTTGGGTGATTTTGGGCATAGGAGCGTGTCCGGATTGTGTTTTGGAGGTCTGTAGCTCATTTAGGCTTGAAATGGCGAAAGTCGATTTTTTGGAGTTTTGAACCTGTAGTGGAATTTTTGATATCGGGGTCGGATTCCGATTTCGGAAGTTGAAGTAGGTCCATAGTGTTGATTATGACTTGTGTGCAAAATTTGGGGTCAATCGGACGTGGTTTGATAGGTTTCGACATCAGTTGTAGAATTTTGAAGTTTCAAGTTCTCTAAGTTTGAATTGGAGGGTGATTCGTGATTTTAGCATTGTTTGATGTGGTTTGAGGGCTCGACTAATTTTGTATGGTGTTTTAGGATTGGTTGGTATGTTTGGTTGAGGTTCCGGGGGCCTCGGGTGAGTTTCGGGTGCTTAACAGACTAGTTTTTGGACTTGAAAGATTGCAGATTTTTGGTGTTTTTGTTGCAGACAATCCTTCATCGCGTTTGTGAGAGAGGTCTCGCGATCGCGTAGAGCATCTGGGAAAGGCAGTTGAGGTTGTTCTTCGCATTCGCGATGACGTTCCCTCATTCGTGAAGGTATGGAACACTAAGGCTACGCGTTCTCGATAAGGACCTCGCATTCGCGTAGAGTCAACGGTCAAATAGGTTCTAGGCATGATAGTCTACGCGTTCGCGATGAGTGTCCCGCGTTCGCGTAATGTCGGGCTAGTTGAGCTTCGCGTTCGCGACCAGTTTATCGCGTTCGCGATGAGTATATTTTAGGTCTGAAGCAGCTTGTGCTTCGCAAACGCGAGGCTTTGACCGCGTTCGCGAAGAAGAGCATACCTGGGCAGAATTTAAAGTTCAAAAACGAGGGCTTTGAGTTCATATCACAAAATTGAATTGGGAGCTTGGTAGAAGACGAAATTTCGAGAGATTTTCAGAGGGAGTCATTGGGTAATGATTTTTAACTCCTTTATGGTTATAACCCACTAATCTATAATTAATTTTATCATTTAATTTCGGATTTGGGGTAAAAAATTGGGAAATATAGAGAAACGTTCTTAGACCAAATTTTGGGGTTTTGATCAAGATTTTTGTATCGGATTTGAGTGAATTTGGTATGGTTAGACTCGTGAGTGAATGAGTGTTCGTATTTTGTAATTTTTACCCGATTCCAAGACGTGGGCCCGGGAGGCTTTTTGGGTGTTTTTCTAAATTCTTGTCTTAGCTTTGATTTCGTTAGATAAATTAGTTTCTTGTAGCTATATTTATGTTATGTAATTGGTTTTGGCTAGATTTGAGCCATTCAGAGTCAGATATTCGTGGAAAGAGCATTGTGACAGATTGATTTGAGCTTGATTCGAGGTAAGTGGCTTGCCTAACCTTGTGTGGGGGAACTCCCCTTAGGATTTGGTATTGTTTGAGATGTGAGCGCCGTGTACGTGAGGTGACGAGTACATACACGGGTTATTTGTTATAAAACTCCATTTTCACTAAGTCATAACTTGTTTTTCTCCTTATTTGAAATACACTAGCATATGTAACTATCCTGTTTAGACTAGAATAACATGCCTACTTGTTTAACTGTCTATTTGAACTCTGTGCAACATGTTTAGTGAAATTACCTGCTTTCCTTGACTTGAACTTAGTCTAAACTGTAGGAATTCTTGTTGTAATTGTTATTTCGGTTGGTTGCGCTGCATATTTACTTTGGGACTACGGAACGGTATTCCGGGAGATCCTCCTATTTTGCATATTTATTTTGGGACTACGGAACAGTATTCCGGGAGATCCTCCTGCACATTTATGTTGGGACTACGAGACGGTATGTTGGGAGATCTATTGTTGTTATCACTGTGTTCTGAGCTGTTGTCTTTCATTGATTCTATTCCTGTTAGATTTTCATATTTATTTTACTGCGATATTTTATTTTGTCTTATTTCATTATATTTATACCAGTAGGGCCCTGACCTGATCTCGTCACTACTCGACCGAGGTTAGTCTTGGCACCTACTGGGTACCGTTGTAGTGTACTCACGCCCTTTCTGCACATATTTGTTTCGTGTGCAGATCCATGTTCATCTTACTAGTCTCATCACTAGTTGCAGTCGCTGCTGCTTATTGGAGACTTCAAGGTACATCTGCTTGCGCCCGCAGATCCTTGGAGTCCCCCTCTATACCTCTATGTTCATTTTGCCTTCTTTTTGTAGAAATGATGTATAGAACGGTTAAGACTTCTTAGTAGCTTATGACTTACGGTATTCCGGGTTTTGTGAATTATTTTTTACATTTTCAGAGGTGGTAATTATATATGCCGAGTGGCATTCAGTTGCTTATTAGATATTCATTACTGTTAGTAGTTAATGTTCATGCTTTAGTTTCACTTCCGCAAAAGTATTAGGCTTACCTAGTCGTAGAGACTAGGTACCGTCACAACGGTTTAAGGAGGGTAAAATTGGGTCGTGACACTTAATCATGATTTCTGAGAGTCCGAGAGACTGGAGAGATTAATGATTGGGTGAGGCCGATGGCCTGATTGCGAGGATATTTATGGGATCGGGCTGCACGCCACAGCATCTTTCATTGATTTATGGTATGATTGGCTTTTTATACCGCTTGGGCTGAATAAGCCCCTCTGGAATCCGTACACACCCTCAAATAGCGCATGTACCTACTAAGTGCGTGTGCCGAGTGGTTGAGAGGAATGAGTGTATGTGAGGAAAGAGTGATTGTGAGGTTGGAGTGAATGGGAGGAATGAGCGACTGTTGCCCTGAGAGGATGCATTGATTTCATTATTTTTGCACTTCAGCTGTCATATATCACTGTTTTAGAAATTTCTGAGAGATGTTATCTTTTGTTTTAGTTGAACTTGATATAAAATTACTGTTTGGGTCTTAAATGTTGAACTCGAAAGCATGCCTACCTTCTTATGTTGGAAATTATTATTATTGGACTTAGCTGTGAAGCTCGTCACTACTTTTAGTTCTTTATTTAGTATTATTACTTGTTGAGTTGGTTGTACTCATACTACACCCTGCATCTCATGTGCAGATCCAGGTATTTTCGGACACGGCGACTGCTAGTTTCTCAGAGTTTTATCTGTTGGAGATTATCGAAGTAGCTGCTTGACGTCCGCAAACCTTGACTCTTTTTCCTTTCAGTTTTTTTTGTGTTGTTCTCTAGTTTTAGACAGTATTTTTAGCAGTCACACTTTGTTATCATTTAGATGCTCATGTACTCAGTGACACCGGATTTTTGGAGTGTTTTATGTCAGTATTTGTGAGATCTTTGTATTGAATTTAAATATTATGTTTTCAAACTGAAAAGAAATGGTGGTTTATTGAGGTTGTCGGCTTGCCTAGTATTGAGATATGCGCCATCACGATAGGCGTGATTTGGGGTCGTGACAATATTCTCAAAATAAGTTAATTATTTACATTGTTAAAGTATTGTTTAGCTGCTAAATCCTAATGTTATTATTTAGTGTTGGGATGCAAACCCATACTCACACAATAGACAACTCATAAATAGAAAATTATAATTTGAGATTCCAGTTAATATAAAATTATGTTTGTACATCATTTTTCGGTGATATATAACCAAATTTATAAAAAGTGTATTTTTGTATGTCACACATGTAAAAGTTTCAAAAACAATTTAAATGTCTTGACGCTTTGTTAGGAATTTTTCTTGGTTTTTTAAAGTCCTAAATATTATGACCTTTTACATTGTTTATATAAGGAAAAATTTAATAATTAAATTTTAGTTGATTTTAAAATCCTAAATTTTAGGGCAAAATAATCAATTAACTATTTTGTCTAACGTGAACTTTATTTTTTTATGGTAAAAAAAGACGAATGACATTTGATTTAAGACATTTTAATATAGTATAGATATGATATAGATTCTATTAAAAATTTCTTAGAAAAATGAAAAAAAGTCATATATTATATTTTTGTTTCTGCTAAAGTTTAAATCTTGATAGTGTGATCTTAGACAAATGAAACAGATCACCTATTATTTTTTAGTTATTGCTCTTTATACCTTGATCTAATATGATATTTTGGTCTCTGGCTAACCTTTTGCGTGCTTATCTTTTAAATCGTTGTGGATTGTGACATTGAATCAATGATGATTTGTCAAACGTGTACCAAAACTGATAGGGACATAAATATAGTAGATTTTCTTAGCCACTTAACTGTGTTTCACTAAACACAAGTGGTCTTTTCTTTATCGAAGTAAATCATTTTCATTTTCCTTTTTTCCTCCTAACTTATTATAAGGCACAAAAAAGAAAAATACCCCTCCTCTTCTAGTTGAATAAGAAAATAAATTTAGACATTTTTAAGTTGAGCTCAAAGTTGCAGCATACTAAAAGTTCAAGAAAAATTAAGCAAAAAAATTGATATTAGAAAATAAAGTAAAAAATAATGATGAAAATGAAATATCCTGGAGGATTTGTTTTCTTTATTTAATTATTTTTTTTCTTTGTGGTAGTATGTTCTTTGATTGTGGAATTTGATCATTCACGATATGTTGGACGTAATCAAAAGTAAGGATAAGGTTATAAATATTTGCTTTATTTCTTTCTTATAAGCACACTTGCAGATATGTGTCCTAGACGTGTATATTTATGACTTATAATATAATAAAACAAAAAACTTTGGTGTCAGCTCCTTTAGTCATTGTTTATCCTCTTTTAACCTCCTGGAACCCCTTTACGCCCCTCAAGTTGATGCAATATTGGGAAATGGATTATGGATTTTGTAGTGTTTTTGTAGGGCTAGAAACCCTACTTTTAGCCGTGTGGAAACAATTAGTGGGAAGGTAAGTAGTGACTTCCTTTAAAGTTTAAAGTTCTCCCATAAAAATATGTTAGGTTTGATTTTGGTATTCTGCCCCTACTTTTTTTTTAGAAGGGGTCTTGAAGTAACGGTACAGTTATTTCTGTGTGTAGAAACGGAGCTAGAGTGTCGGGTGCGGGTTCGACCGAATCCAATAGTTTTGGTTCAAACTCTGTATTTTATCTTAAAAATTTATTGAATATTATAAATTATTATTAGAACCCATTAACTTAAAATTATTAGGATCCCGAACCCATAAGCTTGAAATCTTGGCTTCGCCTCTATCTGTGTGACCTATAGGGTTCGAGCCGTATAAGTAGCCACTAATACTTACATTAGGGTAGGCTATCTTCACATCCTTAGGGGTGAGGCACTTCACTGGACCCTGCGTGAATGCGAGTTACTTTGTGCACCCTTTAATAATTGTGATTTTTTTGCCCTTTGTTAGATGTTTTGTTCTCTTGTAAATGAAAAACCCCTAGTAGGAAGCATTTTTCTTTTAAATTAACGTAATTGTGAATCAGATTAGTCGGATTAATAAATTTCCGTGAAGAAGGTATATGAGAGGAAGATGTCACGAGCCAGAATTTCTACCTTTGGGACCGTGATAGCGCCTAACATTTCATTTGCTAGGCAAGACAACGTTAGAGAAATTCTTGTGCTAGTTTTTAAACAATTCAAATAAGTAAAATCAATTAAACAGAAATGGAGCCAAAATAAAGTACAAAATAACATAATAATCCAATATCTAGTACAACCCGGATCTGGAGTCACAAGTACACAAGCTTTTAGAGGTTCTACAAATAGAGTCTGAAATAAATATAACTGTCTCGAATGAGATGAACAGTAAATAAGGAAAGAGGAAAGGGACTTCAAGATCTGCGGACGCCAACAGATCTACCTCGAATCTCCAAATAAGCTAATCAGAGCTGATGTGCCTCACGGACAGCTGGGACCAGTACCAAAATCTGCACAAGAAGTGTAGAGTGTAGTATGAGTACAACCGACCCAATGTACTCCGTAAGTGTCGAACCTAACCTCGACGAGATAGTGACGAGGCTATGACAGGATACCCACGTAATTAAACCTGTACAGACGAAAATATACGTACGACATAACAAAAAATAAAGAGTACACATGTACGATTAGGTAGGGACATGAAAAAGGGTACAAGATACGGTAACTACAACAGGAAATGACAAAATGAAACAGTCAACAAACCTTCAACCAATGAAAAGAGAAAAAAAAACATAATAGATAAAGAATGCACGGCATCACCCATCGTGCTTTTACTCTCAACCTCACCATGAAACAATAACAATGGCACGTCATCACCCTTCGTGTTATTACTCTCAATCTCTCCATAAAATGATAAATACGACACAACATCACCCTTCGTGCTTTAACTCTCTTCCTTACTATGTATAAATAAATAAATAAATAAAATAATAATCATCACGTCATCACCCTTCGTTCTTTAACACTCTTCCTTACCATGTAGAAAAATATATATAACATTTGGGAGGAAGAATAAGCAAGAATAAACCTTACGTCAAAAATGGTTCCACAATACCGGACCTCAATTTCCAATAATGCTAAATTATCATAAATAGTCCATAAATGCGGAAAGTCAGTCAATTAAGTAACAAGCTAGTCTAAGTATGGATATCATAATCAAAGAAGGAAGTTAATTACAATAAACAAGTCCCCACCCGCATGCTTTAACCCAATAAAAACGCATAAGTACTCGTCACCTCACATATACGTTATACCCGATATTTTAAACATGTAGAAAATAGGTAAACAAGCCTGAATCCCTCAAGTCAAGGTTAACCACGATACTTATATCATTCCACAATCAATTCAAAGCTCTACCGGGGCCTTTCCTCTAGAATCTGCCTCCAAACCACTCGTATCTAACCACAATCGACTCGATAACGTCAAATAATGCTAAGGGAATCAATTATAATACATAAAGATAGGATTTTTACACTTTTCCCACAAGGTAAAAAAAAAAAATCAATCTCGGGCCTGCTTGGTCAAAACTCGAGGTTCGGACCAAAATTCATTTACCCATTTACCCCCGAGCCCGATTATGTAATTAGTCTTGAAATCCGACCTCGAATTGAGGTCTAAATCCCAAATTTGCAAAAACCCCCCAATTCTTCCTAAATCCCTAGTTTTCTACCATGGAAGAACAAAGATTAGGGCTAGAAATTAATGGGTGATGTTAGTAATGGATGAAAATGAGTTAAAGTGTATAAACCTATGAATTGGTGTTAAGTTTCCCCCTCAAAATTGCCTCTAGGCCGAGCTCTAATACACCTGATACAACAGAAGCTCAAGAAGCAAATGGTTCGTAGGTTATCCGAAACTCACCCGAGCCCTCGAGGCTCCAAACCATATATGCACACAAGTCCAAAAACCTCATACGAACTCGCTCGCGTGATCAAAATATCAAAATAATACCTAGAAGTACGAATCGAACACCACATCAAATGAAATTTTTAATGAAACTTAAGAATTACTATTTTAACAATCGGACGTCCGAATCACGTCAAATCATTTCCGTTTTGCACCAAATTTGGCAGTCCAGTCATAAATATCATAATGGACCTATACCAAGTTCCGGAACCAAAATTCGGACTCGGTATCAACAAAGTCAAATATCGATCAAATTTATGAGTCCTTTAAACATCAAATTTTTAACAAATTACAATAACTCGAGCTAGGAAGCTCTGAATTCGATTTCGGGCATACGTCCGAGTCCCAAATCACGACGCGGACCCCCCGAGACCGTCAAAATATGGATCCGATTCCGTTTGCTCAAAATATTGACCGAAGTCAACTCAAATAGATTTTTAAGGCACGTATTCACATTTTAATCAATTTTTCACATAAACGTTTTCCGGAAAAAGGCACAGACTATGCACGTAAACCAAGAAAGGCTAAAAGAAGCTATTTGAGGTTTCGAAACAAAAAATTAAAGCTTAAAACTCTAGATGACCTAGCGGGTCATCACATTCTCCACCTCTAAAACAATCGTTCGTCTTCGAACGGACATAGAAAAGTCCCTGGACTAGTGAAGATGTGTGGATATCTACTCTGCATGTCCGACTCGGACTCCCATGTGGATGCCTCAACCGGCTGACCTCTTCACTGCACTCGAACTGAAGGATAACGCTTAGACCTCAATTGTCTGACCTGCCGGGCAAGAATAGCCACCGACTCCTCCTCATAAGTCAAATCCTTGTCCAACTGGACTGAACTGAAATCTAACACATGGGACGGATCACCGTTATACTTCCGGATCATGGACACATGGAACACTAGATGGACTGCTGATAAACTAGGTGGAAATGCGAGCTTGTAGGCCACCTCGACCACTCTCTGAAGAATCTCAAAAGGCCTGATGTACCTAGGGCTCAACTTGCCCTTCTTTCCGAACCTCATCACTCCCTTTATGGGTGAAACCCATAGCAACACCCTCTCTCCGACCATGAATGCAACATCATGAACTATACGGTTGGCATAACTCTTGTGCCTGGACTGAGCTGTGCGATGTTGATCCTGAATAATCATTACCTTATCCAAGGCATCCTATACCAAATCTGTACACAACAACCGAGCCTCCCACGGCTCGAACCATCCAACTGGTGAACGATACCGCCTCTCATATAATGCCTCATAGGAAGACATATGAATGCTCGACTGGTAGTTGTTGTTATAGGAAAACTCTACAAGCAGTAAGAACGGATCCCAAGAACCCCCAAAATCCATAACACAAGCACGAAGCATGTCCTCCAATATCTTAATAGTGCGCTCAGATTGTTCGTCCGTCTAGAGATGAAATATTATGATCAACTCAACCTGCGTGCCCAATTCACACTATACGGCCCTCCAGAAGTGCGAGGTGAATTGCATAACTCGATCAGAAATGATAGACACGGGCACACCGTGTAGGCGGACGATCTTACGGATGTAAATCTTAGCCAACCGCTCTGAAGAATATGTAACTGCCACAGGAATAAAATGCGCTGACTTGGTCAATCTATCCACAATGACCCATACCGTGTCGAACTTTTGATGAGTTCATGGGAGTCGAACAATAAAATCCATAGTGATACGCTCCCACTTCCACTTGGGAATATCTAACTTCTGAAGCAAACCACCAGGTCTTTGATCCTCGTACTTAACTTGATGACAATTTAGACACCGAGCTACATATGCAATTATATCCTTCTTATCCTCATCCACCAATAATGTTGTCGTAAGTCTTGATACATCTAGGCGGCACCCGGATGAATAGAATACCGGGATCTGTGGGCCTCTTTAAGAATCAACTCACGAAGTCCATCTACATTGGGCACACAAATATGACCCTGTATCCCCAAAACCCCATCATCTCCTACAGTAACCTGCTTGGCATCACTGTGCCGCACCGTGTGTCCAAGGACAAGCAATTGAGGGTCATCATACTGTCGCTCTTTGATGTTCTCATGCAAGGAAGACCGAGCGACTGTACAAGTTAGAACACGACTGGGCTCTGAAACGTCCAACCTCACGAACGGATTGGCCAAAGCCTGAACATCTGCAGCAAGCGGCCTCTCACCAACCGGAATATACGCAAGGCTGCCCATACTCATTGCCTTTCAACTTAAGGCATCGTCTACCACATTGGCCTTCCCCGGATGTTACAAGATGATGATATCATAATCTTTCAACAGATCCAACCACCTCATCTGCCTCAAATTGAGGTCCTTTTGCTTGAACAAATACTGCAGACTCCGATGATCCGTGAATACCTCGCACGACACGCCGTAAAGATAATGCCTCCAAATCTTTAGCGCATGAACAATGGCTACCAACTCTAAGTCTGAACAGGATAATGCTTCTCATGAACCTTCAACTGCCGCGACAGATATGCGATCACCCTGCCATTCTGCATCAATACTATACCAAGCCCAATACGAGATACATCATAATACACCGTGTAAGATCCTGAACCTGTGGGCAACACCAACACTGATGCCGTAGTCAAAGCTGTCTGGAGTTTCTGAAAGCTCAGCTCACACTCGTCTGACCATCTGAACGGGGCACCCTTCTGGGTCAATCTGGTCAATGGGGCTGCTATAGATGAAAACCCCTCCACGAATCGACGGTAATAACCCACCAAACCCAGGAAACTCCGGATCTCCGTAGCTGAAGTGGGTCTAGGCCAGTTCTAACTGCCTCAATCTTCTTAGGATCCACATGTATGCCCTCTACCGATACGATGTGCCCAAAAAGGTGACTGAGTCTAACCAAAACTCGCACTTTGAAAACTTGGCATGTAATTGGCTATCTCTCAGTGTCTGAAGTATGATCTGAAGATGCTGCTTGTGCTCCTCTCGACTGCGGGAGTAGATCAAGATATCATCAATAAATACAATCACGGAGGAATTCAAGTAGGGCTTGAACATCCGGTTCATCAAATCCATAAATATTGCTGGGGTATTAGTCAGCCCAAATGACATCACTAGAAACTCATAATTCCCATACCGAGTCCGAAAAGGTGTCTTAGGGACATCAGATGCCCTAATCTTTAACTGATGGTAGCCAGACCTCAACAATACCTTGGCACCCTGAAGCTGATCAAATAAGTCATCAATCCTCGACAATGGATACTTGTTCTTGATGGTGACTTTGTTCAATTGCCGATAGTCTATGCGCATCCTCATCGATCCATCTTTCTTCTTCACGAACAACACATGCACACCCCAGGGCTAGACACTTAGTCTAATGAAGCCCTTATCAAGCAAATCTTGCAGTTGCTCCTTTAATTCTTTCAACTCTGGTGGGGCCATACAGTACGGCGGAATAGAAATGGGCTGAGTGTCTGGATCCAAATCAATACAAAAATCAGTATCCCTGTCGGCTGGCATCCCCGGCAGGTCTGCAGGAAATACCTCTGGAAACTCACGAACAATAGGCTTTGAATCCATGGAAGGAACCTCCACACTAGAATCAGGAACATAGGCCAAATAAGATAGACACCCCTTCTCGACCATATGTCGAGCCTTCACATAAGAGATAACCCTGCTGGTAGAATGGCCAGGAGTCCCCCTCCACTTTAATCGAGGCGACCCCGGCAAGTCTAAGGTCACCGTCTTGGCGTGACAATCCAATATAGCATGATAAGGTGATAGCCAATCCATACCCAAGATGATATTAAAATCTATCATGTCAAGAACTAGAAGATTTACGCTAGTCTCAAGACTCCCAATAGTAACCACACACGAACGATAGACACGATCTACTATGATAGAATCTCCCACAGGTTTGGACACATACACATAAGCACTCAAAGAATCATGAGGCACAACCAGATATGAAGCAAAGTAGGATGACACGTAAGAATAAGTAGATCCCGGATCAATTAGAACTGAAGCATTCCTATGGCAAACTGGGACAATACCTATGATAACAACATCAAATGACTAAGCCTCAGGCCTCACTGGAAAAGAATAAAATCGAGGCTAGGCCCCACCACTCTGAACCGCATCCCTGGGATAACCTCTAGTTGGCTGGCCTCCACCTCTAATAGTGTGGCCCCCACCTCTAACGGCCTGACCTCCACCTCTTGCTATCTGACCCCTGCCTCTAGCTGGCTGAGCAAGCGGTGAAGCAACCGATGCTAGAATCATGACACGAGAACCCTGCTGCTGTGAGCTTCCTGGTGCCCGAGGGTAAAATCTAGAAATGTGCCTCAGGTCACCACAAGTATAACAGGACCTCGGCTGATATGACTGTTGACCCTGAAACTGACCTTGTCGGCCTGAGTAACCACCCTAAAAACTCTGGAGCGAAGGTGCACTAATAAGAGCTGGTGGTGTACTGTAGGCTAGCTGGTCGGGATGAGATATATGAGGGCCACGACCACCTGAAACACTGTGAGATGCCTGGAGCACTGAATGAAATGGCCTGGGAGAATGGCCTCTACCAAAAGTACCCCTGCCTCCAGATGAGGCACCACTGAACCCACCGAAATGACGAGGCCTCTTATCAGACCCTTGCCATCTCTCCTGTGCAAGAGCCACATCGATCCGCCTAGGAACATTAGCAGCCGTCTGAAAGAAAATCTCACCCCCGGTCTCCTTGGCCATCTGTAGCCTAATAGGGTAAGTTAGTCCATCAATAAACCTCCTCACCCTCTCCCTCTCAGTAGGAAGCAAGAGAAGAGCGTGACCAGGTAGATCCACAAAACGGGTCTTGTACTCGGTAACAGTCATACTACCCTATAGGAGACGCTCAAACGGCCTGCGGTAATCCTCTCTTAGTGTGATATGGAGAAACTCCTCTAGAAATAGCTGTGAGAACTGCTCCTAAGTAAGTGTAGGCGACTCAGCTGGTCTGGTCAACATGTAATCTCTCCACCACCTTTTGGCTGAGCCCGTCATCTGAAACATAACAAAATCGACCCCATTGATCTCAACTATACCCATGTTCCGCAGCACCTCAAGGCAGCGATCGAGATAATCATGTGGGTCCTCAGAAGCTGCACCACTGAAGTGAACTAGAAAGAGCTTAGTAAACTTTTCCAATCTCCATAAGCTCTCAAAAGACATGGCGGGCCTATCCCTGACCTTGGCCGCAACAACTGGCTGAACTACCCCAACTAGCGGGGTTGGTAGAGTCTGATACTGGGGAGCCATCTGCTCCGGAATGTGAGTAATGAGGGTCTGTGCTCCTCCCCCAGCCCGAGAGACGGCTGGTGCCACCGTGAAAAATGTACCGGCCTGGGCAACACTCTCCATAAGGCCCGCCAAACGGACTAGAGCGTCCTGAAGAATTGGAGTGACGATGAACCCCTCCAGGACCTGAGCCGATCCAACAGGTACAATCTGAGTCAGAACCTCCTCATCAAAATACACCTAAGGATCCACTGCTGTTCTGCTGCTCGATCTCTACCTCTGCCCCGGCCTCTGGCGCGACCTCGGTCTCGATATTTGCCCCTTGTAGGAGCTTCCACTGGGGCTCTGGCTGCTGTCCAATTGAAGATGCAGTACGTGTTCTCGCCATCTGCGAGAGAGCAAGAGTAGAATAGTTCAATCATCAATAATATAACAGAATCGCACTGACAGAGAAGAATAGAAGTGATATTATTCCTAAACTCCGGAGCCTCTGGAAGATAAGTACATACGTCTTTGTACCAATCCTCCAGACTCTACTATGCCTGCCTGTGACTCGTGAGACCTAGGTAACCTAGTGCTCTGATACCAACTTGTCACGACCCGAAATTCTCACCTTCGGAACCTTGATGGCGCCTAACATTTCACTTGTTAGGCAAGCCAACATTAGAGAAATCCTTGAGTCAGTTTTTAAACAATTCAAATAAGTGAAACCAATTAAACAGAAATGGAGCCTAAATAATGTACGAAATAACATAATAATCCAATATCTAGTACAACCCGGATCTAGAGTCACAAGTACACGAGCTTCTAGAGGTTCTACAAATAGAGTCTGAAATAAATATAACTGTTTCGAATGAGATGAATAGTAAATAAGGAAAGAGGATGGGGACTTCGAGGTCTGTGGACGCCAGCAGATCTACCTCGAGTCTCCAAATAAGCTAATCCGAGCTAATGTGCCTCACGGATAGTTGATACCAGTACCAAAATCTGCATAAGAAGTGCAGAGTGTAGTATGAGTTAAGCCGGCCCAATGTATTCTGTAAGTGTCGAGCTTAACCTCGACGAGGGAGTGACGAGATTATGACAGGATACCCACATAATTAAACCTGTACAGACAAAAATATACGTATGACATAACAACAAATAAAGAGTAAACATGTAAAATTGGGTAGGGACATGAAAAGGGTACAAGATACGGTAACTACAACAGGAAATAACAACATACAACAGTCAACAAACCTTCAACCAATGATAAGAGAGAAAAAAACATAATAGATAAAGACTACATGGCATCACCCATCGTGATTTTACTCTCAACCTAACCATAAAACAATAATAATGGCATGACATCACCCTTCATGCTTTTACTCTCAATCTCTCCATAAAATAATAAATACGGCATGGCATCACCCTTCATGTTTTTACTCTCAATTTCATCATGATATGATAAATACGGTACGACATCACTCTTCGTGTTTTAACTCTATTCCTTACTATGTATAAATCAATAAATGAAACAATAATCGGCACGACATTACTCTTCGTACTTTAAGACTCTCCCTTACCATGTAGCAAAATATAAATAATATTTGGGAGGAAGAATAAGCAAGAATAAACCTTGCGTCAACAACGGTTCTACAATACCGATCCTCAACTTCCAATAATGCTCAATTATCACAAATAGTTCGTAAATGCGGAAAGTCAGTCAATTAAGTAAGAAACTAGTCTAAGCATGGATATCATAATCAAAGAAGGAAGTAAATTACAATAAACAAGTCCTCACCCGCATGCTTTAACCCAATAACAACGCATTAGTACTCGTCACCTCACATATACGTTTTACCCGACATTTAAAACATGTAGCAAATAGGCAAACAAGTCCTAATCCCTCAAGTCAAGGTTAACCATGACACTTACATCACTCCGCAGTCAATTCAGAGCTCTACCGGAGCCTTTCCTCTAGAATTATCTTCCAAACCACTCATATCTAACCACAATCGACTCAATAACGTCAAATAATGCTAAGGGAATCAATTACAATACATAAAAATAGAATTTTTAAACTTTTCCCACAAGGTAAAAAGAAGTCTACCTGGGCCCGCTTGGTCAAAACTTAGGTTCGGACTAAAATGTATTTACTCATTCACCCCCGAGCCCGATTATGTAATTATTCTTGAAATCCGACCTCGAATTGAGGTCGAAATCCCGAATTTGCAAATATGGAAGAATAAAGATTAGGGATAGAAATTAATGGGTGATGTTAGTAATGAAAGAAAATGAGTTAAAGTGTACAAACCTATGAATTGGTGTTGAGTTTTTCCCTCAAAATCGCCTCTAGGCCGAGCTCTAATGGAGAGTTTATGAAAAATGAAAGAAATCCCGTTTTGGACTGTTTTAAATCACTGGCGTTAGGCCTTCTTCGCGTTCGCGAAGGGCCTGACGCGATCGCGAAGCACAACAGCTCATTGACCTACACGTTCGCGAATTACCCTCCGCATTCGCGAAGGCATGCACCCACCTGCCCCAGCGTTCACGATCCTAGTGTCGCATTCGCGAAGAGTAACAGTCAGTTTTCCCCTCCCAGGCCCATGCCCCTACGCGTTCACGAGAAGCTGGTCACGTTCACAAAGGGTAAAACCCCCAACACTCCGCGTTCGCAACCCAACTATTGTGTTTGCGATGAAGAAAATCCTCCCCCGTCCCAAACTCTCCTTCGCGATCGCGAAGCACATGACACCAGATACAACATAAGCTCAAGAGACCAGGAGTTTTCTAAGTTCAAATGGTCCGTAGGCTATCCGAAACTCACCCGAACCCTCGGGCTCCAAACCATATATGCAAACAAGTCGAAAAATCTCATACAAACTTGCTCGCGTGATTAAAATACCAAAATAACGCATAAAACTACGAATCGAACACCAAATTAAATAACATTTTTAATGAAACTTAAGAATTTCTGTTTTAACAACCGGTCGTCCGAATCACGTCAAATCACTTCCGTTTTGTACCAAATTTGGCAGACCAATCATAAATATCGTAATGGACCTATACCAAGTTCCGAAACTAAAATTCGAACCCGGTATCAACAAAGTCAAACATCGGCCAAATTTATGAGTTATTTAAACCTTTAAACTAATCACGATGCGGACCAACCGGGACTGTCAAAATACGGATCCGGGTCCGTTTGCTCGAAATGTTGTCCGAAGTCAACTCAAATAGATGTTTAAGGCACGAATTCACATTTTGATCAATTTTTCACATAAGAATTTTTCGGTAAAAGGCATAGATTGCGCAGGCAAATCGAGAAAGGTTAAAAGAAGCTATTTAAGGTTTCGAAACATAAAATTAAGACTTAAAACTCTAGATGACTTAGCGGGTCATCACATAAGAAAAGGTACAAAATAAAGAAAACTCTTTCAATTTTCTAAATTTATTAATCTTGTTTTGAAGTTCTGAAAAAATATGTGTATTTTTGTTTAACTAACTTATTATACTTATTTGGCAAAATCTATATAGAATGACAGTATATGTATTTTTGAATTCTTTTCCGACAATTCCAAGACCATTCAGTTTAATATAAAAGAAATTTTGATTGTGTAAAAAGAAGTGTTAGATTTTGGCGTGACCGGGTGACGTACGGGTAGGCGCGGCACCGAATTGAGCAAATCCACAGTAAATATATACATTATATTTATTATTGGCAGCAATACTTTTAGAAAATTATTATTTATAGCAAATCTACCCGTAGTTCTAAAACAAGAGATCAATTATTTTGAAAACCTTTTGTAGTTTAGTTGGTTAGAAAACCCTTTTAGTAAGTGAAGGTCTTGAGTTCGACTCTAAATGAGAGCATTTTATTTTTGTGTATTTATTTCGCTTGTGTTGTATTCGCTGCGCGAGCGAATACTATCGATATATATAATCGTATCCTTTGTATACACCATTGTATTTTGCCTTGGTGGTGTTAGTAATGAATAGAGTTGCGCATGCGAAAGAATAAAATTGATATTATACAGGTTGTATTCGTTACGCGAACAAATACAATTGACACATGATGTATTTGTTGTGCATCTGAATACAAGTGATACATGCTGGTAACAATTGAATAGTAACTACGAATAACAATTAGGCAAATTTTACTTATGTATGAAAATTAAACTCTAAACTGTAGTGCTTTATGAAAATTTCTCCGTTTGGAATAGACACTAATTGGAGTAATTGTGTTAATTCATGTGATGTTTAAGTGAATAACAAATAAAGTGTACTTGTTAAATTGTTTGAAATGAGTCTATAGAGATTATTATGAATTAGACCAATAATTCGTAATATTGCGTAAATAATTAAGATGGACCTATGTCTTGAATGAATTGAGGGGATTGTTTCCATTGTCTTGTGTAACGGAGAGACTTGAATTGCTCCTAATTAATTTAGGTCGATATAGAGATGTTAAGTTTTTTTTTTTTTTTTTTAAAAAGAATTTATTCTGTGGAAATTGCAAAATTCCAGTGTGAAATAAATTAGTTAGGATATTCTTACTTGTGGATAGTTATTTGATGATCTTATAGTGTCTTTACTTCCTTCAACAACCAAGAATGATAATTAATGACCCATGTATGTATTAACTAACTACAAAAATCCCAAAAAGATTTGATCAGCAAAGCGCAATAAAAATGAAAGAAAAACTGAAGCTTGACCAAATTACACCACAATACAATTCTTCTTCTCATATCAAGCTAATTCCTGTGCCTGCAGACGCGTGTACCCTTGAACAGTTAGCCTCTTTTAGTGATCTCCAATTTTGACATATGTTGTAAATAGTGGCCTTTTGTACATGTACGGCTCCTTCATTCTCCCTCAATCTGACCAGGTTAGATTAATGTACATAAGCAATATCAACTTATTATCGTAAGTGGATTTAGGGTTTGAGTTGTATCATGTATAAATTCAAAATTCTAAGAAAATTACATAAGTAAATTTACTTAAGTTTTCTGATGAGACAGTGTAGGGTAACACCATTAATTGGTTGAAGGTGTCACTGCCAATGAACTGTGGCCAAACTGCATTTAATAGGTAAAGGCTATTCCATGAATAGAGGCGTAGAATTAAGTATTTTGACTTTTATTTTGCTTTTGTCGACCTCGCCTTTTTGGCTCTGGATTTTTGGTGGTTGGAGTGGGGAAGAGGGGAATATTGAGTCGGTAGTCATGGCTGAATTCTTGGCATTGCAATTGTCACCTAATTTGTTGTCCTCCATTTAGATAGTCTGGACATGGCATTTATGACTGAAAAAAGTGATCCTTGTTTGATAGTTTTGTGTTATTATGTCATCAAGAAAAGGTTTTGGTTGTCTTTAGTCAATAGGTTTGGTACCCATTAAGGTACCAATAATTGGTTGTCTTTCATCCGGAGGCAAGTACAGAGGCGGACCCAAAATATGAAAGTGGCCGAGGCACTACTGTCAAATAAGAATTTGAGCAAATTCTGGAATCAAAGTCGAACCCAGACAATGCACTAAAATTCAAGTTGTGCTCTCCTAAATCAATCAATGCAATTTGCTAAGATTTAAATTTTAAGACGTCAATCAATATAAATATATTTCGAAGTTTTTGGGGACTAATGACCCCCCTTCCCAAGAGGTAATTCCGCCTCGGGGCATGTTAACAAACCAAGGATTTTATAAAAGGGAATTCAAAAATGACACTCATGAAATTTATACAAGTGATTGAAAGCAAATTTTAAACTCCATTGTCAAGTTACTAGATTTTTTTTCTTTCGCTGAAGTGATTTAATATGCATAACCAACAAATATTAATTTTACCCTATTTGTACAGTATAATTTTACCCTATTTGTATAGTATAATTTTCAGAAGAGAATTCAATTGAACCTTCTTCCTCCAAGCTAGCCCTGTCATTGGCTCTAGTATCCTAATATTATTAACTTCTTGTTAGTAACCACACTATCGAGGGTGTGGTAAGATAAGTGTGACTCTTCCATTATTAATCATATATCTCATGTTCAAGCTTTAAGAATTAAGAGTTTCTTGGTATAAAGCGCTTTTGTCCTACCCCTGTAATGATCCGACCGGTCGTTTTAAGTATTACAGCCTCGTTCTCTCATTTACTGCTTATCCCGTGCTCAATTATAATTATGTGACTTATTGGGGAGGTTTCAGAATGAATTGGAACACTTAGTTCCAAGATTTAAAGTTTAAGTTAAAATAGTTAGCCGGATATCGACTTATGTGTAAACGACTCCGAAATAGAGTTTTGATGATTTCAATATCTCCATATGGTGATTTTGGACTTAGGAGTGTATCCGAAAAAATATTTGAAAGTATGTAGTTAAATTAGGTTTGAAATGGCGAAAATAGGAATTTAAAGTTTGGAAGTTTGACTGGGAGGTTGACTTTTTGATGGGGTCAGAATCTAGTTCTGAAAATTTTTATAGGTCTGTTATGTCATTTATGACTTGTGTGCAAAATTTGAGGTCAATCGGACTTGATTTGATAGGTTTCGGCATCGAATGTAGGAGTTGAGATTTCTTAGTTTCATTAAGCTTGAATTAGGGTATGATTCGTAGGTATAGCGTTGTTTGATGTGATTTGAGGCCTCGACTAAGTTCGTATGATATTTTAGGACTTGTTGGTATATTTAGTTGAGGTCCCGGGGGCCTCGGGTGAGTTTCAGATAGTTAACGGATCGAAATTTGGACTTAGAACAATTCTGAAAATTTTTCCAGTTCTGATGCAATCGCATCTGCAATGGAATTGGTCGCAGGTGTGCGCGACCGCAGAAGCGACAATACGGTCGCAGAAGCGGATAGGGGCTGGTGAGGCAGTGGTCGCAGGTGCGAGGGGATTTCTGCACCTGCGTGATCGCAGATGCGTACCGGGAATCGCAGAAGCGCAACGTCCGCAGAAGAGGACTGGATCTCGCAGAAGCGGACTGGGTATCGCAAAAGCGAGCCCGCAGAAGACGCTCCAAGGACGCAGAAGTGGAGGCAGTGAAGGCCTTGGCAAACCGCAGAAGCGGTTGGTTTCTCGCACCTGCAAGACCGTAGAAGCGGCTAAGTGAGACGTAGGAGTGAAACCTCTGGACAGTGTACAAAAATAGAGGGTTCCAAGCTTTTTCCATTTTTGGACATTTCCCACACGGGTTGAGGCAATTTCTGAGTGAGAATTCATGGGAAAACTTGAGGTAAATCACTTGTGATCATTGTTAGTCAATAATATTGAATTATCATTAAGTATTTCGACTAGATTACGTGTTTTTGAGGTGCAATTCGAGGATTGGAGGTCGAGTTGTTGTCGAAATTTGGTAAATTTAGTATGGTTGGACTCGTGGTTGAATGAGCATTCATATTTTGTAACTTTCGTCGGGTACCGAGATATGGGCCCTACTGGCAATATTTGAATTAAATTTTAAATTTTGTTGAAAAATTAGTATTTTCATATGGAATTGTTTCCTATAATTTGTGTTGACTGTATCGAATAAATTGTGACTAGATTCGAGGCGTTCAGAGGCCGATTCGCGAGGCAAAGGCATATTGGAATAAAGAACTTGAACGATTTGAGGTAAGTAATACTTCTAAACTTGATTCTGAGGGTATAAATCCCTTAATTACGTGTTATATGAATTGTTTGGAGGTGACGCACATGCTAGGTGACGGGCATGTGAGCGTGCACCATAGAAATTGTGACTTAGTTGATTCCGTGGAGTTGCATAATTAAATAATCATGTCATTATCCACATATCCTCCACGTGTTAGAGGAAATTGAGCTAAGACTCATGTTAAAGATCATGTTTAGGCTACGTGTTGATATTTTTGAGACCCACAAAGGTCGTATTACTGTTGAATTATTTTTTTAAAATTATAATTTTATACTCAGTCATATCTATCATTTGCATATCATATCACAGTCTCTGTTGTCATTCATTGATACATCATATCATCATGTTGGGCTGATTTTCATGTCATTGAGAGCCCGAGAGATTTGAGATTTTGAGTGTTATTTATGGGATCGGGTTGCACGCCGCATCATGATTTATTTATTTATGCCTGGTTCTGGCTATTATAGCGCTTGGGCTGAAGGAGCCCCCTCCGGAGTCTGCACCCCCACAGTGAGCGCGATTAATTTTATATTGAGGGATGGATCTTCCCTAGACATGGATCTTGTCTGAATCATTTATATTTTGGGATGGAGCTTTCCCTGGGCATAGATTTTGCCCGAATCATTTATATTGAGGGATGGATGTTCCCTGGACATAGATCTTGTCTGAATCATTTATATTTAGGGATGGATCTTCCCCTGGACATGGATCTTGCCCGAGTCATTTATATTGAGGGACGAATCTTCCCTTGACATGGATCTTGTCCGAATTATTTATATTTGGGGATGAATCTTCCCCTGGGCTGGATTGGCCTTATACAGTACTGAGTGATTGACTGTCAGTTGATGTATATATATAT
>AWOL01S0028203.1:205892-224729 GCA_000715115.1 Nicotiana otophora | reverse complement strand
TGTGTGTGTGTGTGTGTGTGTATATATATATATATATGATGGATCTTCCCTGAGCTGGATTGGCCATATACAGTACTGAGTGATTGAGTATTTTGAGATTGTGAGTGCACGAGGTTTTTCACAGAGGTGCATCACATACAACATGTGCATTGGCATGTAGATAGTGAGTTTAACTATGAACTTGAAAGCATGCCTACGTTTTCTGTACTGTCTTTTCTATATTGGACTATACCTGTTGACCTCGTCACTACTTTCAGCCCAGAGGTTAGTTTTGTTGCTTAGTGAGTACATGAGGTCGGTTGTACTCATACTACACTCTGCACTTCGTGTGCAGATCCAGATAGTTCGGGATACGACGGTTGCTAGATTTCGGAGTTTCATTTATTGGAGACTATCGAGGCAGATGCTTCACGTCCATAGACCTTGACTCTCTTTCCTTTTAGTTATTTGTATTGTTCTACATTTCCAGATAGTGTTTGTATCAGTCAGACTATGTTGTCATTTAGATGCTCATGTACTTAGTGACACCGGATTTGGGATTGTATTTGTATCAGTGTTTGTGAGATTTTCTGTTGAATCTAAATACTATATTTTCAAACTTAAGAGATTATTGTGATTTATTAAGGTTATCGGCTTGCCTAGTATAGAGATAGACTCCATCACGACATGTGAATTTTGGGTCGTGACAATCCCATACGACTCTGAATTTATCGATCGAGTTAGTAGGCTTCAAATAGACAATGGTTAAACCAGAAAAATATTAGTAAAAGTAGGAGCGGTTTTGGTTCAAGGTCTACTTATACTTGGTTTATAATACGAGATTATACTAATAATGTGGGGATTGTGATATGGAGACTGATTATGTTAAGGGCCTTTTCTTTAGTTACTCTTGTTCATGTATTGCTAATACATATATTCTTATTCCACCTTCTATCCAGCATAAAATAATACAAATTTTCACATAACGTATACAATAGTTGTTAATGCGGAGTATAATAAAGCCAATCAAACAATGTACTAAATTATTCAGTGTTTACTTTTTCTTTGCATAACGAACCAAACATGGTATTACTAATGCCAAATGTTATGTTCGGATAAATTTTGTTAGTGTAGCAAACCAAACGATCCCTTAAGGAGTTAAGGTACTAATTGAATTTCCCCAAGGAAATGGTACTAATTTAGTTACTACTATAAGCTTTGTCTCTTCTAGTATAGGCAAACAAACGTTCTCTCAAATGGTTCATATATGATTTAACATTGCATCATATTTAATCAAAATTAACAGATAAAGGGTGTAGAATCATATTCCATTCGGGCAGTTTCTTTTGACCTTTCTAAACATAGAAATAGCTAGTAGGTAAAGTGTCACGACTCCAAATTTCGCATGTCGTGATGACGCCTATCTCGATACTAGTCAAGCCGACAACCTCAATAAACCATAATTTCTTTTAAGATTGAAAATATAATATCTAAATTTAATAAAAAATCCCACACATACTGATATAAATGTACTCTCAAAACCCGGTGTCACTGAGTACATGAGCATCTAAATGATAACAAAGTCCGATTGATAAAAACACTGTCTGAAAATATAGAATAATACAATAACTGAAAGGAAGAGAGTCAAGGTCAGCGGACGCCAAGCAGCTATCTTGGTAGCCTCCAACTGATAACACTCTGAGATCTAACAGTTGCTGTATCCGGAAGTACCTGGATCTGCACACAAGGTGCAGGGTGTAGTATGAGTACAACCAATTCAACAAGTAACAACACTAAATAAAGAATTGAAAGTAGTGACGAGCTTCACATCTGAGTCCAATTACAGTAATTTCCAACACAATAAGGTAGCCATGCTTTCAAGTTCAACATTTAAGACCAAAACAGTAATTTCATGTCAAGTTCAAGTGAAACATAGATAATATCACTTAGAAATTCCCAGAACAGTGATATAGGACAACTGAAGTACAACAATAATGAAGTCAATGCATCCTTTCAGAGCAACAGTCACTCAGTCCTCCCATTCGCTCAGCACTCGACACTCGCACTCAATAGGTACCTGCGCTCACTGGGGTGTGTACAGACTCTAGATGGGCTCCTTTAGCCCAAGCGCTATAATCTGCACGGATAATTCACGTGTTGCACAGACAACTCACGTGCTATAGTATAATATCTGGATACACACGAATAACTGACGTGCTGCACAGACAAGTCACGCGCTATAGTATAATATCTGGACCCGCACGGATAACTCACGTAATGCACAAACAACTCACGTGCTATAGTATCAATATCTCATAATCAGGCCCTCGGCCTCACTCAGTAAAAAACCTCTCCAGTCTCTCGGGCTCTCAATAATCATGAAAATCAGCCCCAACAGAAATGATATAATGTATCAACAAGGAACAATAGAGATTGAGATAAAATAAACAAGTCAACTGTGACTGAGTACAAAATAATAATTTAGCATATAATTCAACATTTACATGATCTTTGTGGGTCCCTACAGTGCCAACACATAATCTAAACAAGATTTCTAACATGGTTTGTGGTTCAATTTCTTTACTACATAGAGAATGTACATATAACAACAGACTATTCAACTACATAGTCCAATTGAATTTAACCAAGTCACAATTCCTACGGTGCACGGCCACACGCCCGTCACCTAGCATGTGCGTCACCTCAAAACCGATCACATAACACATAATCTGAAATTTCATACCCTCAAAACCAAATTTAGAATTGTTATTTACCTCAAACCGTGTAATTTTTTATTCGGCTATGCCTTTTCCTTGCGAATCGGCCTTTGAACGCCTCAGATCTAGTCACAATCAATTCGATTCAGTCAATACAAATCATAGGAATTAATTTCATATGAAAATATAAATTTACCAACAAAATTCAAAATTGCACTAAAAACACGCCCATGGGGGCCCACGTCTCGGAACCCGATAAAAGTTAGAAAATATGAACACTCATTCAACCATAATTTCAACCATACAAATTTACTAAATTCCGACATCAACTCGACCTCAAAATCTTAAATTCTTATTTTGAAATCCCTAGACCCAAATCCTCTAATTCCACCTCACAACATATGTAATCTAGTTGAAATACTCAATGATAATCAAATATTATTGACTAAAAATGATCACAAGTGACTTGCCTCAAGTTTTCCTGTGAATTCCCTCTAAATATTCGCCAAAAACCGTGCTTGAAATGTCCAAAATGACAAAAATATCGGAACCCCTCTGTTTTGTAATCTGTCCAGGGGTTCCGCTTCTGCGGAAAACTAACCGCATATGCAGTCCCGCTTTTGTGGTCATGCTGCCGCTTCTGCACCTGCTTCGCCTCTGTGGACAAGAGTCCGCTTCTGCGAAGAATCTGTCCGCTTCTGCGATGTTGTCCAGCTCCCCCTGCCTCTACTTCTACGACCTTGGTGTTGCTTCTGCGAGTTTCCGTCTGCGATGCCCATCCCGCTTCTGCGAGCTCGCATCTGCGAGCCACATTCCGCAGGTGCGATTGCATCAGAAGGCAGAAATTTCAAGATTTCTTCTAAGTCCAAAATTTAGTCCGTTAACCATCCGAAACTCACCTGAGGCCCACGGGATCTCAACCAATTACACCAACAAGTCCTAAAACATCATACGAACTTAGTCGAGACCTCAAATCGTATCAAACAATGCTAAAACTACGAATCATATCCCAATTCAAGCTTAATGAAACTAAGAAATTCCAACTTCTGTATTCGATGCCGAAACCTATCAAATCAAGTCCAATTGACCTTAAATTTTGCACACAATTCATAAATTAACAGATCTATTCAAATTTCCAGAATCGGATTTCGACCTCGATATCAAAAAGTCAGCTCTCCGGTCAAACTTCCAAACTTAAATGTTGTTTTAGCCATTTCAAGCCTAATTCAACTATGGACTTCCAAATAATTTTTCGGACATGCTCCTAAGTCCAAAATCACCATACGGAGCTGTTGGAATCATCAAAACTCTATTCTGGGATAGTTTACATATAAGTCAACATCCGGTCAACCTTTTCAACTTAAGTTTTCATCTTTGAGACTAAGTGTCTCAATTTATTCTGAAACCTTACCAGACTCGAACTAATTTTCCCGACAAGTCACATAACAACTGTAAAGCATAAATTGAGCAGTAAACGAGATTGTAATACTCAAAACGATCGGCCGGGTCGTTACATTCTCCCCCTCTTAAACAAACGTTCGTCCTCGAACGAGTTTAGAATTATACCTGGAGTCTCAAATAGCTGTGGATATTTGCTATGTATCTCCTGCTCAGTCTTCCAAGTAGCTTCTCCGACTGGCTGACCTCTCCACTGCACTTTCACTGAAGCTATGTTCTTTGATCTCAACTTTCGAACCTGCCGGTCCAAGATGGCCATCGGCTCCACATCATAAGTCAAATTACCATCCAACTGAACCGTACTAAAATCCAAAACATGAGACGGATCCCCAACATACTTCCGGAGCATAGATACATGAAACACTAGATGAACACCCGATAGATTAGGTGGTAATGCAAGTTCATAAGCCACCTCTTCAATCTTCTTAAGTATTTCAAAAGGCCCAATATACCTAGGATTCAACTTGCCCTTCTTCCCAAACCTAATAACACCCTTCATAGGCGAAACTCGGAGTAGTACCTTCTCTCCTACCATGTAAGCAATATCACGAACCTTCTGGTCTGGATAACTCTTCTGTCTAGACTGTACCATGCAAAGCCGATCCTGAATCAATTTAACCTTCTCCAAAGTATCCTGAACCAAATCAGTACCCAATAGTCTAGCCTCACCCGGCTCAAATCAACCCACTGGAGACCGACACCGTCTCCCATATAAAGCCTCATACTGAGCCATCTAAATTCTCGATTAGTAGCTGTTATTGTAGGAAAACTCTGCAAGTGGCAGAAACTGATCTCAAGAACCCCCAAAATCAATGACACAAGTGCATAGCATATCATCCAATATTTGAATAGTGCGCTCGGACTCTCCGTCCGTCTGAGGGTGAAATGTTGTGCTTAATTAAACCTGTGTACCTAATTCTCGCCGCAATGCTCTCCAAAAATGCGATGTAAACTGTGTGCCCCGATCTGAAATGATGGACACTGGCACACCGTGTAGGCGAACAATCTCGCTAATATAAATCTCAGCCAACCGCTCCGAAGAATAAGTTGTACCGAAACCTCATCAGACCCGAACCAATTACCCTGGCAAGTCACATAACAATTGTAAAGCACAAATTGAGCAGTAAATGAAAGAACGGGGCTGTAATACTCAAAACAATCAGCCGGGTCATTACATAAAGAAAAACAGGATATTATCAATTTTATTGACCTTTTACCCCAATAGGAAAAAACAATAAATTCTCTTGAACCCATTATCTAGATTTGTTTCAAAAGATATGTCCTTTCCTTACATGATATTTTTGATTGAGTCTGCATTTTATAATGATTGAAAAATAACATCAACTATAATTTTTTCCAATATTTGAATTTTGTTCTTACAAAAAGTTTACTATCAGTAATTTGTTCACAACACATGATAAACATGTACTAGTTTCACGCATTGTATCTGTATAGGGTAAAATATGCTATGACGCGTAGCCGTCCAAAAAAGGACACGTGGAACCCAAGACGGAGATATCCAAAGACCGAATACAACTGTTTCATTTGTCACCAAAAAGAATAACCCTCATAAAAATGTGATAAATGTCCTTCTCCTGATAGCATTTAATAGAGAATATTTCATGGCATTAAGAGCAATTACTCGTTATAGGGAATTTGGCATTTTTGTTCACCGTTACATATTCATCAATGTCTCTCATAATTGACCTTAAAGAAGGGCACGATCCTTGGACCTCCTTCCCTAGACATAGTTATAAATAGTGAGCTCAGTTATCATTGTAAAGCGGAGGAATTTTCGGGCAAACTTATGCTACATTATATATAAAGCTCAATACAATCTTATCTTATTACTTTTTGATTTCGTGGTTATTGTGGCTGGAAGCCCGGTTCCCGAAAGTGTTGCTTCTGTTTTTTCGTCTACATCCTAAGGCTAAGTATTGAATAATTCCCCGTTTATTTTATTATTTCAGGATAAAATTCATTCATTTATCTAGCAACCACGTATAAATTCAACTGTGCCGTTTTACGGGTAAACAGTTTAGCGCCCACCGTGGGGCCTAGACAGACGTGTAATTTTTTATCCTTGCCTTTTTTTACTAACTTGTTTTGATTATTTTGTCTTAGAAAAAATCATAAGAAATGGCAGATAACATTGTTAACAACATGCACAACGGGGATCAACCTCATTTCGAGGACTTAATCAGTGACACCCATATTGAGGGGAATGGCTCTACACCAGTGCATGACAGGAAATATCCTCGACATGTTTGGTAGACAACTCCCGATGATTTTGATGAGGAACATGCCGTTGATGCGGTAAGGGTCTTGCAAGATCAATAGGCGATCATTATAGGCCACCTCATGCGACAGGATAAGGTTATGACAGATTTGAAGCAGGCACTATCGGGAGCTTCAAATAATACAATCAGACGAGATCTGATTCCTCCTGGGGCTCCCACGAATCAAACAATGTAGAAGGTCGATAACAACACTCCCAGGGAAGAAATTAACTTCGGCGGGGCAGGGGGAGCAGATCCGTCCTCAATAACGAGAATGATCCTTTTAAGAATGAACCTAGGTTTATCAAGGAAGTGAACGCCCGCATGGACTAGATCCCGGGCATGCCACCGGTGCTGAAAGGTCCAGACTCATAAAAGTATACTCAATAGTCATACAAGTCAAGTGCAGCACCAGAGTTAATCTCGAAGCAGTTCAAAATGCCTGAAGTGCCAAAGTATGATGGAACTTCAGACCCCCATGAGCATATTACCACCTACACAACGGCGGTAAAGGGAAATGATTTAGCTCCTCACGAAATTGAATCTGTTTTGCTAAATAAAGTTTGAGAAACCCTCATGAGGGGAGCCTTGATATGGTATTAGCTTTTACCCGAGCATTCCATAGACTCCTTTAAAATGCTCACAGATTCTTTCATCAAGGCTCATGTCGGGGCTAGAAAAGTACAGGCCCGAAAGGCCGACATATTCAGGATTTCTCAAGGAGAGTACGAGCTGCTATGGGAGTTCGTTACCTGATTCTAGAAGGAGAGAATGCTGCTCCCGGTTGTCCCGGATGAATGAGGGACTGAAGCATTCACCAAGGGATTAAATCTGAGGAGTTCAGATGCTTCCTGAAAATTAAAGGAAAGCCTACTCGAGTTTCAAGCAATGACCTGGGTGGATGTCCACAATCGGTACGAATAAAAAATAAGGATAGAAGATGATGAGGTTGGTTTTCCATCATCGACCAAAGGACGAGAAAAGAATAGAGAAAAATCAAAGGATGGTTATGACGTGGACAAACAGACTTTGAGGGGCTGGTTTTTTCCCTACAAACGAATCGAAGGACGCAACTGAGGTTTTCGGACAGCGGAAAGGTTCTCCATTGATAAGAGGACTAATCTTGGTCGGAACAATCGATCCCTGCAGGATAAAGAAGCGTCAGGGTCGTGGGATCCTTCTTACTCCAAGTTATCGAAATACAACTTCAACGTCAGTATAGTGGAGTTGGTGTCGGCCATGAGAAGTACCAAAGAAACACGATTCCCAAATCCGATGAGATCTAATCCCAACCAGAGGGATCCCAACTGTGGTGTGAATACCACGGAATGAATGGCCATTGGATAGGGGATTGTCGACACCTCCGGGAAGAAGTGGATACATTATTGAAGAATGGTCACCTCAGAGAATTCTTGAGTGACCGAACTTAGAACAATTATGGTCGTAACCGGGACAACAAGGAACCCTCGAAAGTAAGAGAAGATCCCCCGTGTCAAACGATCAATATGATTTTCGGAGGGAACGAGATTAACGAGGTCACCTTTTCAGTAACAAAGCAGATAAGGGATGATAACCTGGCGGCAAGGGAGATGAATGCAATTTTGGTCTCCAGTAGTAAAGGAAAGGAACATGTGGCATAGCAATTACAGGGACCGGCATCCATTCCCGAACTAGATGAAGTTATCCCGTAGGCAGAGGCGTCAGAATATTATCAGGTGCCAGATATTTGCAAGTTCTAAAAGAGACCGATACAGGGAAGTCCATAGCGGAAGAGGTGGAGGAAAGTGGAATTGTTCGAAGAATTCATAGAAAGGAAATTCCACTTAGGGACAGGACTGCACCCAGAAATCAGGTCTGACTTTATTAAATTCCTTAAGTCTAATGCCGATTATTTTGCATGGTCGCATGAGGATATGACAGGCATCCCAACTGAGGTAGCCGTACACAAGTTAAGCTTGGATCCCAATATACCTCCGGTAAGAAAAAAGAAACACCCGATTCCCGAAGCCAGGAATAAATTCATCAAAGAAGAGGTAACCTGCTTACTTAATATCATTTCGATCCGAGAGGTAAGATATCCAGACTGGCTAGCCAATGTAGTAGTAGTTCCTAAAAAGAACAATAAGTTTTGCATGTGTGTAGATTATAAAGATCTTAGCAAGTCGTTCTCAAAAGACTTGTTCTCATTGCCAAACATCAATCAAATGATTAATGCCACATGGGGAACGCGTTAATGAGTTTTCTCGAGGCTTATTCCGGGTATAACCGAATTAAGATAAACCCGGAGGATCAAAAAAAGACTTCGTTTATAACGAATTTCGGTATATATTTCTATGCCCTTCGGGTTGAAATACGCCGGAGCCACTTATTAACGGCTCATGCACAAGATGTTTGAAAATCAAATAGGAAAAACTATGGAATTTTAAATATGCTCGTTAAGTCTTTAAATGTAGGCGATCATCTTAAACATCTGCAAGAAACTTTCAACATCCTAAGGAAACTTTATACTAAAAAAGGAGCAGTCTACGCACAAGGCAATAAAAGGGCACAAAAGCAGGAATGCTGATGTTTTGGACTTGGTAATTTTCATATTCTCTGATCTTGAATCCTAGCCCAGCTTTTGCAGCCGCACAATTCATGTGCGGTCCGCAATTTGCAGAATTATTTGCAGATTTTACCTTCTTTGGTTGCGGCCGCAGATGGAATTCTGCGATCTGTAATTTCTTCTTTTGTGCCCCTTTATTACCTTGTGCTTAGACTGCTCCTTTTTGAGTCGGATAGCTATAATATACCCCAGTCAACAGAACAAGCATTAACGTCTTTATCCCATTAGGCAAACACCTAGGTAATGGTCATAACCCTAGGCTTTTTATCAATTTGGAAAACCCCCAAAACTAATTATCTCTAGTCTTCTTTATTTATTTTGCAATTAATACAGTATAATTAGAAATAGAAATCCAATCTTTTTGTGGAAGTGCAATCTCGAGAATTCAATCACGCACATTGAAATATATACCCCTAACTCCCATCTTAGCTCCTTGGGGATTCGACCCCGACTCTCAGTTGGGTTTCTATAATTACAAACGACCATTTCATACCTCTTTTGAGGTGTGTGTTTGGACGCGATCAATTTTTAGCGCCGTTGCTGGGGAGTTAAAAATGGTGTTAGCTATATATTTGGGTGTGTTTTGGAGTATCTTCTTTTCCTTCTGTGTTACTAACGTGTTTGAAAACTCGTACGTACAACCATGGCAAACAATAAGCTCAGAAATATTGCTTTAGGGGATGTGGACGTTGAGGATGACCAAGTGGATGAGGTTCCTCTTGAACCTCAAGCCAATATAAGAGGCTGGGTGCCTCATGACAATGTGCTCGTTCCACCCCCACATCCACCACGAGCGGCTCCACACCGGATGTTACCCAATGAAGGATATGCAAGTTTAATAGTCCATCCCCGTATTAGGGTGGGCAGCTTTCAAATCACCAACGTGATGCTCACTTTGCTAGAGTAACGAGGGTTCTTCACCGGTGCTCCAAATCAAAATACATAGAAACATTTGAAGAGTTTGTGGACACTTGTTGGGGGAGCAAACAAACAAATGTCTCCTAGGATGCATTGAGGCTAAGGCTTTTTTCCTTCTCTCTACGGAGGAAAGCTTTAGATTGGTTGGAACGTTTGTCGAACTATTCCATTCACACTTGGGATGAGTTGGCGCAAAAGTTTATTTCTAAGTTATTCTCTCCGGGGCACATGGCTACACTTCGGGATGAGATTTTGGCATTTAAGCAAGAGCCAAATGAACCACTACATGAGATATGGGAATGCTATCAAACAATGGTTAAGGAATGTCCCAAGAACGATATGACGGAGAACATGATTCAACAAATATTCTATCGTGGGATCAACACAACCAACCAATGTGTAGTGAATCAACTTGCCAAAGGGAACTTCATGACTACGCCTTATGTGGAGGCGTGTTAGATTTTAGATGAAATGGCAGAAACATCATCGATGTGGCAATCCCGGGCTAATGTTCCACAAGGTGATCCCAATGTGATCCACCTTCACAAAGAGTTGCATGACAATGGGCAAGACATAGCCGAATTGACTACCACCATGAATAAACTAGCAAAGGCTCAATTTCAACAAGTGCAACATCCTAAGAAAGTCAATGCCATGGAGAGAGTGAACATGATGGTGAACAAAAGAAGAACAAAGGGTCCACAAGTGCAACATCGAGTCGATAATTTTGTGCAAGAGGATAGTGGATTTGATCAAGATGATTCTTACAATGACCAAGAAGAGGAGGTGCAATATGTGAACAACTTTCAGGGGCAACAAATCAACTTCCAAGGCCCAAACCAATAACAATGGCAACCTTAAAAAAATCAAGGCAACTAAAATTCTAACAACCAAGGAAATTGGAATGGTGGAACAATCAAGGGAATTGGCATAACAACAATCAAGGAAATTGGGGGATGGGGGGGTAACAATCAAGGCGGATGGAACAATAATCAAGGCAATCAGGGGTTGGGTTTTCAAAGGCCACCGATGTATCAACAACCGAACAACTGGCCTTTTTATCCTTCCTATGGCCCTAGTTCTTTAACCAATAAGATGGGGCGTACATATTCAAGCAAATGATGGAAAAGAATGCCGATTCGGATGCCCAACTTGCCTCATAAAACACTTCGATCCGTAACTTAGAAGTTCAGCAAATCGCTCAAGCTCTAAATTCTCGTCCTAAGGGGGCACTATCAAGTGACACGGTGGTAAACCTAAAGGGTGGGAACAACACGGGACATGCCATGGACGTTACCAAAAGAAGTGGAAGAGGTGGAAATGCATTCACCTCAAGTCAAAAGCAAATTGTGGATGATGAGCAAGTGGAACAAGAAGAAGAGGTCCCAAACAATGTGGTGCAAGCTAATAATGAAGTTCGGATTGATATTGATGATAGTGTGAAAGAGACTCAAGAGGAGGTGAACCCGTCTAGGGATCACATTATTGATATACCGAAGCCGGTAGTGCAAAAGGATAAGGCACCATTGCCTAAGCCTCCACCTCCATACCCTCAAAGGCTTGCCAAACAAAATGGCGAGAATCAATTTAAAAAGTTTATTCAAATGCTGAAGAGTCTCTCAATCAATGTGCCATTAGTTGAAGCTTTAGAACAAATTCCCGATTATGCAAAGTTTATGAATGATATTGAGACAAAGAAGGGGTCAATGAACTTTGAAACTATAAAAGTCACTCATCAAGTGAGTGCAATTGTGCACTCAATGGCTCCTAAATTGGAAGATACCGGTGCTTTCACAATTTCTTGTACAATTGGAAGTGCCGAGTTTGCTAAAGCTCTTTGTGATCTTAGGGTAAGTATCAATTTGATGCCATATTCGTTTTCAAGACCTTGGGAATTGGGCAACCAAAACCCACCTCTATGAGATTGCAAATGGCCAATCAGATCATGAAGAGACCTTTGGGAGTGATTGAAGATATCTTGGTTCGTGTTGATAAATTCATTCTTCCGGTGGATTTTGTAATTCTTGATTGTGAAGTTGATTATGATGTGACGATTATTCTTGGAAGGCCTTTCTTTGCTACGGGAAAGGCTCTTTGTGATGTGGAAGCCGGAGAACTCACCTTCCGGGTGGGTGATGAAAAAGTGGTTTTCCATGTGTATAAATCCATGCGGCAACCAAATATCAATGAGGAGTGTTCTTTTGTGGACTTGGTGACCGATGTTATTATTGATGATACAAGTTCCACAATTAATGTTGGTGATATGCTGGAGACCATCTTGCTCAACTTTGATGATGACGAGATGGATGGCTTCATGGAATGTATGAACTCTTTATCAGGAATGAGGTCGTACAATTATGCACCCCGGAAACTATCCTTGGATCTTGAAAATAGGAAAACTCCTCCTACACATCATTCTATTGAAGAGCCTCGTACTTTAGAATCGAATCCATTGCCTCCATATCTTCGGTATGAATTTCTTGGCCCTTGTTCTACTTTATCGATTATTCTTTCCTCTTTTTTGACTAACGTGTAGGAAGATTCTACATTGGCGGTGCTACAAAAGAGGAAGAAAAATATTGGATGGACATTGATGGATATTCGGGGTATAAGCCCCGCAGTTTGCATGCATAAGTTCAACTCTGAGGAAGGCATCAAACCTTCTATCCAACATCAAAGGAGACTCAATGAGGCTATGCAAAAAGTTGTCAAAAGGGAGATTATCAAGTGGTTGGATACCGGGGTTGTCTACCCCATTTCTGATAGTTCGTGGACTTCTCCGGTTCAACGTGTCCCAAAGAAGGGGGCATGTCGGTGGTCACCAATGACAAGAATGAGTTGATTCCTACAAGAACGGTGATCGGTTGAAGAGTGTGTATGGACTGTTGCAAGCTCAACAAAGCCACAAGGAAAGATTACTTTCCACTTCCCTTCCTAGAACAAATGCTTGATAGGTTGGCCAGCCGTGCTTTCTATTGCTTTCTTGATAGGTATTTGGGCTAAAACCAAATCCCTATTGCTCCAGAGAATCAAGAGAAAACAACCTTTACATGTCCCTATGGTACTTTTGCCTTCAAACGGATGTTATTTGGTTTGTGTAATGCACCGATGACTTTTCAAAGGTATATGATAGCTATCTTCACAGACATGGAGGAGGACCACCTTGAAGTTTTCATGGATGACTTCTCGGTAGTTGGGGATTCCTTTGATGATTGTCTTGCAAATCTAGATAAAGTGTTGGCAAGATGTGAAGAAACGAATTTGGTGCTCCATTTGGAGAAGTGTCATATCATGGTTGAGGAAGGCATTGTCCTTGGTCATAAGATCTCAAAGAATGGAATTGAAGTTGACAAGTCAAAGATTGAGGTGATTTCTAAACTTCCACCTCCAACTTTGGTGAAAGGTGTGCGGAGTTTCTTAGGCCACACGGGGTTTTACCAGCATTTCATCAAAGATTTCTCTAAGGTGGTGAACCCCTTGTGCAAGCTTCTTGAGAAAGATGCTAAGTTTAACTTCAATGATGATTTCATGAGAGCCCGTGAATTGTTAAAGTTCAAGTTGACAACCACTCCCATCATCACCACTCCAAATTGGAGTGTCCACTTTGAACTCTTGTGTGATGCTAGTGATGTAGCGGTTGGGGCTATTTTGGGGCAACGCATCAATAAGATTTTTCATGTGGTCTACTATTCTAGTAAGACCATGAATGGTGCCCAAGTCAACTATAACGTTACGGAGAAAGAGCCCATTGCCATTGTGTTTGCCATTGAGAAGTTCCACCCATACTTGATGGGTACGAACGTTATTCTCCACACTGATCATGCGGCACTTTGTTATCTTATAGGGAAAGAAAGATTCCAAAGCTCGGTTGATGAGATGTGTGCTTTTGTTGTAAGAGTTTGATATTAACATCCAAGATAGAAAAGGGAGTGAAAATCAAGTGACGGACCACTTGTCTTATTTGGAGGAGGAAGGGAGGCCGCATGATGGCCTTAAAATAAATGACTCCTTCTCCGATGAGAAACTCTTGGCTATTTCAATGAAGGAGGTGCCATGGTACACGGATCTAGCAAATTTTCTTGTGTGTGGAATCATCTCAGATGAGTTCTCTTCAAACCAAAGGAAGAAGCTCAAACGAGATTGTCAGGATTATTATTGGGATGAGCCATAACTTTTTCGGATTTGCACGGATGGGGTGATTAGAAGATGTGTATTGGAAGAAGAACAAGGTGAAATTCTTGGGGCTTGTCATTCTTCGCCATATGGTGCTCACCCTGGTAGAGCAAGAATGGCGGCCAAAGTGCTAAGTTGCGGTATCTATTGGCCCACACTTTACAAGGATGCAAGTGATGTAGTGAAAGGATGTGATGAATGTCAACGGGACGGTGGAATCTCAAAGAACAATGAAATGCTTCTCATTCCCATTTTAGAGATTGATATCTTTGATGTGTGGGGTATTGACTTCATGGGTCCTTTTGTGGGTTCTTGTGGAAACACCTACATCTTTGTCGCGGTTGATTATGTGTCTAAATGGGTTGAGGTCATTGCTCTACCTAATAATGAGCCGAGAAGTGTGGTGGCGTTCTTGAAGAAGAATATTTTCATAAGGTTTGGTACTCCGCGTGCTATTATAAGCGATGGGGGGTCACATTTTTGCAACAAGGCTTTGGGCACTTTACTCAGCAAGTATGATGTTACTCATAAAGTTACGAATCCCTATCATCCACAAGCTAGCGGGCAAGTGGAAGTCTCCAACTGGGAGATAAAGAGTATTTTGTCCAAAACAGTGAGTGTTAATTGGATGGATTGGTCCAAGAAGCTTGATGATGCATTATGGGCTTATCGTTCGGCTTACAAAACACCTATCAGAATGTCGCCATACCGGTTGGTATTCGACAAAGCTTTTCATCCTCCAGTGGAACTTAAGCACAAAGCCATGTGGGCTCTAAATAAGTTGAATCTTGATTGGGATGTAGCCGCTAACTTGAGGGTTGTACATTTGAATAAGTTGGATGAGTTTCGGTATCATGCTTATGCAAGTTCGTCCTTGTACAAAGAAACATATTAAATATCTTCATGACAAATATATTTGGAACTAAGCCATCAAGGTGAGCGATCTTGTATTGTTGTTCAACTCGAGGTTGAGGATGATTCTCGGAAAGCTAAAGTCTAAATGGAGTGGTCCATTTGAAATTGTGGGTGTGACGCCTTTTGGTGCATTGGACTTAAAGAACAAAAACAATGAGGTACTCCGAGTCAATGGTCACCGGATGAAGCACTATTTGGGAAAAGTTGGAGATGGCCATGTCGTGGAGGTGATTCATTTCAATTGATGGTATTTTACGTCGTACCACGACGTTAAATCAGACGCTCTTTGGGAGGCAACCCATATTTCTTTTTCTTTTCTTCTATTGTAGCAAGGTATTTTTTAGCTAACTTGATTTGAAGTGTGCTACAGGGATGAGTGTGCCTTACAGGAATTGTAGACAGAAATCTAGTGAAGTGTTGAAAGAACTGAGGACAGCAGTTGCAATGTGCGGACCGCACAATTATGGTTGTTACAACAAAAAGGTGCTCTGCGACTGTACTCCTCTTCTTTCCCTGAGAGAATAAAAAAAGTATAAATAGAGGGCTAGGGAAACTCTTACTCTTTTCCTTCTTTGAGCAAAATCCAGTAATCTTTTGAAGTTCTACCTCAAAAGCGGTTGTTTGCAATTAGAAACCCAACTAAGAGTCAAGGTTGAATCTATAGGGAGCTAAGATGGGAGTTAGGGGTATATATTTCAATGTGCGTGATTGAATTATCGAGATTGCACTTCCACAAAAAGATTGGCTTTCTATTTCTAATTGTAGTCTATTGATTGCAAAATAAAGAAAGAAGACTTGAGATAATTATTTTTGGGGTTTTTCCAAAAGTCTAGGGCTGTGACCATTACCTGGGTGTTTGCCTAATGGGATAAAGACTTTAATACTTGGTTTGTTGACTGGGGTGTATTATAACTGTCAACTCTAAATTACCCACTCAATGCCTATAGTTGAGAGAGTGGTTTTGCCCAATTTGGGTTTCTCAAGACCAAATGGGTATCACACAAAATAATTGATAAAATCTCAAGTCGGGTTATTACTATCGCTAGGTTGAACCCTTTAATTGGGTAAATCAATCTCTAAATTGACCCAATTCCTTGTTAGCCAAGTTATCCAAGACTAGGTGTCTCTTTCTGAAGAAGAGACTAAGTCAAATATGCATGAACTAATGTTTGCAACCATTAATTCCTCAAATTAAAGCATGAACTAAGCTAAATAATAAACACCCAATCATAAACAAGCACTAAATTAAATACCCATAAGATTTGCACACTACGGTTGGGTCACAACCCTTGTAAAAATCGAGCTACTCATACTTGGGTTTGAAGAAAATGAGGAAGAAAGACTAATTAAACTTATAATGAAAGATTAAAATGGCTAAATCTATTGTAAAATACACCAAAGCAAAGTAAACTTCCAAAAAAGGCAAAAACAAACGGCTACAGTAATTGCTGATTTTCAAAACTTGACCTAATTTTATGAAACTCACCTATTTATACAAGGCTGAGAATCTCGGGCAAAATACCCCTCGGGAGGTTCTGCGGCCACACAATTCCATGTGCGGTCTACAGATTTCTTCATCTGTCAGGAGATGGAGTTATGTGGCCGCACAATTCTGAATTGCGGCTGCGAAGTAACTTTTTCGCGGTCCGTAGATTTAGAACTGCGGCCGCAAGACACTCTTCTACGGTCTGCAATGTTAAGGTTGCGGCCTCAAGTCAATCTTCTGCGGCCACACAAATATTGTGCGGTCTGCAATGCACTGAGGTTCTGGACTTTTGTAGCCGCATAACTCATGTGCGGTCCGCAATTTGCACATTTATCTGCAGATTTTGCCTTCTTTGGTTGCGGCCGCAGATGGAATTCTGTGGTCCGCAATTTCTTTTGCGGACCGCACATTTAGTGCTTTTGTGCTATTTTATTGCCTTATGCTTAGACTGCTCCTTGTTTAGTTGGATTTCATCTCGGGAACTAAACTTCCAGCATTCCTGCAATGTTGCACAATTTCATTAGTTCCGAGAACACAATTCAGTGCTTTTAGACTATAACAAAAGTTAAAATGTGCTAATAAGTAGTCAAAATCCTCACTTATCAACTCCCCCAAACTTAAGTCTTTGCTTGTCCTTAAGCAAACAATTTAGTTCTCACCTCCAAAAGATAAGGGTCATTTCAGCAAGTCGAAGATGAGCCATCCACACATTAGTTGGGACCAACAATTACCCACACTACTTATGTATTATCAACAAGGCGACAAGTTAAACATTTGTGCACATATAGTTCTAGAGTGACATTTTAGCATCATGTTGGATTCCAAACTCTTCCTCCTCTACTTTCTAGTTGCCTCGCTCATTTAAGAATTTTAGCACTCAATCCATAGATTTATGAAAGGTTCACTCATCTCTCTCAAGAGAATGTCGCAAGTACGGCTTCAAGTACCATAGGCTTGCCCCTCATGTTGATGGCCACTAATGTAATCTCACTCGGCTCGAGATCAAATAGAACTTCTTTCACGATGTAATGGAGGCTTTTGGATTAGGGTTGGATACAATATGGTTGAGTAGTTACACCTTTCCTTAGGCACTCCATTTTTTATTTTTTTATTCTCGGCTCACACTTTGCCTATTCTTTGAGGCACTTTATTTTCCTTGAGGAAATAGAGAGACTTAACATCACTCTTTATTGATCATTACATTCATTTTTTCCTTCTTTGATTTTTTCATGTTTGGGATCATTACCTCTCTTTGAATCCCTTCAAACTTTCCACTTATTCACTTTTTTGTATTTTTCTTTTTGTTCTTTTCTTTTCTTGCCTTTACGTCTCATCATTTCTTTTCTCTTTTTGTTCCTTGATATATTTTTCAATTTCCTCGTCTCTCCCCCAAACTTACATTTTTAGCAAATTGTTTCACACGAGTTTTAAGGAAAGCTCGGGTGCCAAGAGAGGGTCACGACAAAACGGGTAAAGACTTGTAACATGGTTATCAAATGAGAAAGGCTCGAGGCTCAATGGGTTGACTAGGGATAGCAATATTGGTAGGCAATAGAGAATTCAAACGGGCCAAGGAAAGCCTACAATCACTTCTCAATCAAAGAAACACTTAGGATTTCGCCTTGAAACACATTCGGGGCAAGTTCTAGACCTTTCGCACGGGTACTTGGACTAGCAACAAATTATCTCACCCCTCACACAACTGGATTGTTAAAGAGGATAGATTCGAGGGCCCACAATGACCATATTCAAGATTAAAAATCACTATGGTTCAATTGAACCACTCGATGGTTGCCAAAGTCAACACAAGAGTCACCAAGTCACTAACTAGAGCTTTTGTTTTCAAAAACAGGGTTTCTAACCAAAAGCACGTAGTTAAGCGTGTTGGTACCAATTGAAGCATGTTCTATTCTTCGAGCATGACTTAATTAGGTATTTTTATTCAGTACTACTGCTATTATTACCTAAACACCAAAAACGGATTCACTCCCTTAAGAGGGTTGTCACGCCATCCATCGTTGGGACGAGTCACTCGGTTTACGCAACAACTACCTTTGGAAAGAACCGTGACATTAAGAAAACCAAAGGCTTATTTTCTACTAAAACATAGAAAGAAGCTACTAACTCAAACTACAAACTAATAATGAAACCAAAAATAAAGAAGCTAATTAAACAAAAACTACTGAATATACATAATGAGAGAAAAAGAGAGAATATATACATAATAAGAAAGAGAAAGAAAATAATATCAAGTTATTACAGGCCAATTGTCTTAGAATGTACCAAATATCATCAAAATAAACTCCA
>AWOL01S0028203.1:185146-198265 GCA_000715115.1 Nicotiana otophora | reverse complement strand
GCATATATTGGAGTGAGGCGGCAGGGCCGCTTTGTGTGAAAATGGGTATTGTGTTTACACCTCCACCCGCATACATTGGGGTGAGGCAGTAGGGCCGTTTGAGTAGAATTTTGGTATTGTGTTTACACCTCCACCCGCATACACTGGGGTGAGGCGGCGGGGCCGCTTTGTATGGAAATGGTTACACATGATCTCATCTTAAATCCTATAAATGTTAATGACTGCTCTTGACAAGCTTTCTTTGGTTTAAACGGCTATCTTTGCTATTGATTCGTTATATTTATATTGTACTTTTGAGTTCTTAAATTGATGTTTGGTTTTCATACTAGTACTATTTAACATGTACTAACGTCCCTTTTGCCAGGGGCGCTGCATCTTTAATGGATGTAGGTGGTTCCACAGCGGAGGATACTGACCAGTGATAGAAGTGCTCATTCCTCCCAGCTGACTTGGTGAGCCCCATATCATTTCGGGGTTGTGCATCTTTTGTTTCTTATGTGTTTTGAGGTATAGCCGAGGCCTTGTTGCCGTCACCATCTTTACTCTCTTTTGTATCTTTAGAGGCTCCGTAGACACTATATGGGTTGTATATGGGTGTTAGAAAGGTCAACGAATCATGTTGTATTTTGGGCTTTTATTCCGCTCAGTCATAAGAATGTATGTATTTTGAGACTTAACAGTGATGTAACAAAATGAAACGACTTAGTAATGTATATATGTTTGAACTTTCTACTGTCTAACTAATGAGAGCATGCCCTCTCTAGATCATAGGTGAGTTGGATAGATAATGTCTAACAGGATTTCTCGACTTGGTCCACTCGGCTGAGCGCCGGTCGCGTTCCCCGATTTTGGGGTGTAACAGCTCTTGTATGAATGGTAGCTCAAAAGAAGATAATAGAGCGGTATTATAATCCAAGAGCCAACCTCTGTTATTTCAAAGTAGGAGACTTGGTGCTAAGGAAAGTAACTCAAAACACCCGGAACCTCAATGCGGGGAAGCTAGGTCCAACGTGGGAAGGCCTCTACCGGGTTTCAGCTATTATCGGGAAAGGTTCATATGAGTTGGAAAACCAAAATGGAGAAAAGTTGCCCAGCAATTAGAACGTGGCACACCTCAATAGATATTATTGTTGATGAACATTATCCGATCAAAAAATATGTGTTGCACTTTTTTTCCCTTAATTCAGTTTCTGTCCCAATTGGGTTTTTCTGGCAAGATTTTTAACGAGACAGCAACAGAAAGCATACTACGAAGAGAGCAGAAATAAGACCTTTAATAGCCAGGCACACAAGCAAAGATCCACTGGGGAATGGTTAGATAATACTTTGCATTATAGCAAATTTCCATCGGGAAGTTAAGTTTGCTATTGAGCAAAGGTTACCCGATCGTTCACGTGCAACAACTACTAGAGGGTTGTTAGATAGTCCTTCGCTTGATAGCATAAATTCCTAAGGGAAAGTAAAGTATGTTACCAAGTTAAGAATTATCTACCAATGTATTAGTGGAATCTTCGAAGATACAAGACTTCTAATGTACCAATTTGCACTCTTCGCATTCGAACACTGGGGGAAATGATTGAGGATACGGCAACAATGACTGCCACGTCGACCGGGAAACAAAAAAATGGAAATATAATTGCAACATCGGGATCGGGGACTGCGCTGCCAGCCCCGTAGAAACAAGTTATACAAGTTAGCCATAAGTAATGGATATTTCTTTTCAGCATAGCAAATGCTTATGTACTTTTTGAAAATAAAGGAATAAAATGGAATTCTTTTATTTTTATCTTGTTTCTTGTCTGAACGATGAATTAACTTTTTCATTTGAAAGTTAAACAGGTACTTCAAATGCGAGTGCCGTATTAAACATGAGACGTCTTCTTCAAGAGCACCGTAAACATAAGAGGGACCTCTCTTATAAAAACCCTCACGTTAAAGGGTTCGTTCCGGAAGAATTTATGCCCGGAATCAAAATACCTTCGGGGAAAGATACACCCGAAGCCGTATACGAAAGAACGCGAAAAAGTAAACTTGCGCAAATACTTATCAAAGCCCTCACAAAAAAGAGCTGACGCCAAGAGCCAAGAATGATTTCGGGGAGAATACACCCAAGGCTTCACATAATAAGATGCAAAACAGAAAAGCTTGCGCAAAATTCTTAAGAAAAAGGAAAAAAATGCAAATATTAAACACTTGCGTGAATATTCAAACGAAAGGAAAACTCAAACTATACTTGAGCAAAAGATGTTTTTATTTACAAAAACATGTCAAAACGGCACAGGTACAAGAATTGAGAAAGAAAAGAAAAGCTAAACTGCAGTATCTCCGAAACCAGGAGGAAGAGAATCGTCTGCGCCCCCGGGAGAAGTAGACGGACCCACCGATGACTCAACATTTTCAACAATTTGGCCTTCAGCATCATCATCCTCCGATTCTTCTTCATTTCCCGAGAACTTAGAACCAAAACTAGAAGGACTAGGTGCATCAGACCTCGATAGGAGTCCACTTTTAGCATCTAACTCAAGCTCACGGGCCTTAGCAAGTTTGGCATCAAAATCAATGACACCAGCTTTTGCCTCTTCCAAGGTTTTTCTCATCATGCTGTACATAGCGTAAGTTTTCTCAACAACGAGGGAGGTCACTCGATGCTTAAGTTCTTCTTTGAGTTGGGTTACCTCGACAGAAAGGTTTTCCCGGGCGGACCTAGTAGATTTGAGGCTAACATCAAGGTCACAAATAGTTGAACTAAAAAGCCTATTATGCTTGATAGTTTTCCTGTACTTCTCTTCCAACTGGGCGTGTTTCGCCCCCGTAGCAGCAAGCTCTTCAATCTTGGAGTTCAAGGCTGCCTCTAAGTTGATCACTCTTTCAGCGGAGGTGGCCTCGCATTCGGTTGCAGCAAGAATGACGTTCTGGACTTCAGCCCATTTAGCTCTGGCTTCGCCAAATCTAACCCTCAGTGAGCCAATTTCTTGACTAAGGGTTACCACTTCTTGCTCGCTTTGCCGCAAACGAGCCTCCAATACAACAGCCTCAACAGCTTTGGCTTCTAGTTCTAAAAGGCGAGCGACATGTTGCTCCTGCTCTGCCAAAAGCTGATCCCGTGCGGAGGTAATCTCTTCCTTTTCACGAATCAACCTCTGAATGCCCTCGAAAGCAAGAAAGTTGGCCTATAAAGTAAGAAGAGTAAAATTCAGGATATGTTCATACCCAAAAATAGAAGAAGTAATAAAGGAAGAAAGCAACGTACCGCTGCGGCGTTGTGCATGGAGTTGTTCAATAAATACTTTCCTAAAAGTGTCTGAATCTTTTTCCAGTATTTCTCTGAATCCAAATGTTTCAGATAATTAGCAAGCTTCACCGGCCGGGATAGCAAGTTGCGTCCGGTAGAGACCGAAAGAGTAATATTTCTCCTCCTTTGTGGATCTTCAGAAGGGGCAGCATAATTTTGCCCCAAATTCCCATGAATTGGGGACTGTGGAAGAGAAACACCTTCTTCGTGGTAAGGTGTGGCCAGTGGAGATGATGTAGCAATTGCTGGTGGAAGAGTGGATGAAGATGGAAGTGATATAGCAGTTGCTGGTGTTGGTTAAAATGGAGATGAAGCTGATGGAGTTCAAGACTGAGAAGCACCTGCATCAAATGTAGTGCTGGTTGTTGAATACTCGCAAACCAAAGACGGCAGGGACCAGGTACTCACCTCTGCAGTACTGGGCACATCAATTGGGACCCAAAAATGGGAGTTGACATTATCTACCAAATCAAACTCTCCCCAAAGTGCCGAGGCATCATCCTAGATTGATGTAACTATCTCAACAGGTCGAGCATCCTGTTGAGATGATGAGGATCGTCGTCTTTTATGTAGAGAAGCTCCCTCATCACTAGCTTCTTCATCATCGTCGATCGTCACGTTATCTATGACCGTCCCGGAAGAAGGTCCAGTCACCATTGCTACCGGAGATGACTCAGGGGCATCGGTCCTCGCCCTCTTATTCTTTTCCCCGGCTGCAGAGGAGCGTCTTCTCTTTGGTTGTTTGTCTTCCGGCCGGGGACTCCGTAAAGAAATATTTGCTCCGAAAGCAGGCCCGGAGACACCTATTTGAGTAAGCGCCTCCTAGAGCAGCCTCCTGGATCAGCATGATCAGCCAAGACATTCTCCTCGGTAACAGCAACAGAGCCCGCGGGTAAACCTAATTTCATAGACAAGTTAGATGAGATCAATCAAGTTTTTCACATGAAAATTTGAAACAAGGTGAGTTTGAATTACCATGATTCTTGGCCTTCTACCCGTATTTAGGGACAACTTCTTTCCACAAGTAAGTCTCGGGCGTCGTAACGTCCAAGACCTTTTGTAACCACCAATCCAAACCTTCAATCACCAGTGGGATCCATCGAGTTGCTAAAACAGGCGAAGGATGGAGGATCAATATGGCTATAGAAAAATATTTAGTAAAAGAAAATATTAAAGAAAGAGCTTACGAGTATGATTCCAAGCGGCCGGAAATGATGGAGTCGTTGCCGAAATGATGTCGTTGGTGGAAGCTACAATGAACAGTTCCATCCACCCACGGTCATTGTTATCATCCATGCTAGACAATAGAGCATGGTGGCCATGCTTGCAGAGGTTTATCATTCCCCCGCGGATGATTTTGGGAGAATAGTGATTCATCATATGAGCTAAGGTTAGCTCCTCTCCAATCTCCTGGCACAAATGCCGAAGGCAAGCAACCGTCCTTCACACAGAAAGACTTACTTGTGCCAAACACACTTGGTAGTAGAGGCAAAACTCCACAATCACGGAGTCAAGCTCTCCGCTCAAAGAGAACGCTTCCAAAATAAAGGGATACGTGTAAAAATATGTAAAACCCTCCTTGGGTAGGGTGACTCGCTTCAATAGATCAGGAGCAATAATATCCAAGTCATGCATGGTAGCGGCAATCTTCCTTCACAGCAGGAATGCTAGAAGGACGTATGGAAGAAGGATACCTACTGACGGCCCATGTACGAGAGTTAGCAGTAGGGAATTTCTCTTCGAAGTTTTTTGTGATAATAAGACTTCTAGGGATGATAGAGCCCATTGTTGGAGGAGCAGAGTCCTCGGTCTTGTTCTTGCTCTTTGAAAGACCAGTACACTTTGAGGAAGAAGTTATTGTATGGAAGAAGGAGAAGGTTTTTTGTTTGAAGAGAATTAGAGAAAAGATGAAGAGCAAGATGCAAGTTAGAAAAGGGAAGCTTGAAAAATTATAAAATATAAGGGAGAAGGTTGATATGTATAAGTAAAAGTATTGACGGCTAAATTCATGGCCATGATTAGCTCGATAATCGGCAAAAGTTGTGCTGAATCATGGGATAACGCTTGTTCGGATCATTAAATGCGGAGAGACGTGCGTCTAATCAACCGCCAGAAGCCTTAAGAGGGAATTATAGTAATTCCCGCCAAAAGTGTATTTCTACCAACTTCCTGGTAATATAAAGTTATGTCACCAGAAAGCAGTGAGACTATCTGTATAGGTTAAAAAATGCTATGATACGTGACCGTCCAAAAAAGGAATACGTGGAACCCAAGACGGGGGGATGGCCAAAGACCGAAAGCAACTGTTTTGTTTGTCACCGGAAAGAATAACGCTCATAAAGATGTGATAAATGCTCTTCGCCCGGTAGCATTTAATAGAGCCAATCAAATAATGTACTAAATTATTCAGCGTTTACTTTTTCTTTGCATAACAAACCAAACATGGTATTACTAATGCCAAATGTTATGTTCGGAAAATTTTTGTTAGTGTAGCAAACCAAACGATCCCTTAAGGAGTTAAGGCATTAATTGAATTTCCCCAAGGAAATGGTACTAATTTAGTTACTACTATAGGCTTTATCTCTTCTAGTATAGGCAAAAAACAAGTTCTCTCAAATGGTTCATATATGATTTAACATTGCATCATATTTAATCAAAATTAACAGATAAAGAGTGTAGAATCATATTCCATTCGGACAGTTTCTTTTGACCTTTCTAAACATAGAAATAGCTAGTAGATAAAGAAAAACAGGATATTATCAATTTTATTGACCTTTTACCCCAATAGGAAAAAACAATAAATTCTCTTGAACCCATTATCTAGATTTGTTTCAAAAGATATGTCCTTTCCTTACATGACAATTTTGACTGAGTCTGCATTTTATAATGATTGAAAAATGGCATCAACTATAATTTTTCCCAATATTTGAATTTTGTTCTTACAAAAAGTTTACTATCGGTAATTTGTTCACAACACATGATAAACATGTACTAGTTTCACGCAATGTATCTGTATAAGGTAAAATATGCTATGACACGTGGCCGTCCAAAAAAGGGACACGTGGAATCAAAAATGGAGATGGCCAAAGATCGAATGCAATTGTTTCGTTTGTTACCGGAAAGAATAACGTTCATAAAGATATGATAAATGCTTTTCGCCCAATAACATTTAATAGAGAATATTTCATAGTATTAAGAGCAATTACCCGTTACAAGAAATTTGGCATTTATGTTCACCGTTACATATTCTCAATGTCCCTCATAATTGACCTTAAAGAAGGGCACGATCCTTGAACCTCCTTCCCTAGACATGACTATAAATAGTGAGCTCAGTTATCATTGTAAAGCGGAGGAATTTTCTGGAAAACTTATGCTACATTCTATACAAAGCTCAATACAATCTTATCTTCTTACTTTTTGATTTCGTTGTTATTGTGCCCAGAAGCCCTGTTTCCGGAACTGTTGCATTTGTTGTTTCGTCTACATCCTACGGCTAGGTATTGCATAATTCTCCATTTATTTTATTATTTTAGGACTAAGTATAAATTCAACTATACTGTTTTATGGGTAAACAACATCTATGTGTCTGCTAATGCATTGAAACTATGTTTGAGAATGCATGACTACTTTATTTCCATTTTTCTTTCTCTGAGTTGAAACAATTTATTTGGACCTTAATTTGCAGTGTTGACTACATATTACCTAACACGAAAATATGTACAGTGATGAAACAAATTTCTAGAACCAAATTGTTACTAATATTACACGAATAAATAATAATTATACTTTATTCAATATTAATTTAATTAATTACAAATTGTTACACCGCAAAATACTATGGAGAAGTGCAGTCCATTGCACGAAGCATCCCCATTCACGCTGTGGAAGGACCGCACCCAAAGAATGTGATGTAAGCGTTCTATCCTGATACAAGCATCAATGGCTGATTCCACGGCTCGAACCCGTAACCTACATATCATACGGAAACAGCTTACCATGCTCAAGGCTGGAAAAAGCAGTATTGCTAAATGACAAGGGCATGATTTTTTTATAAGTAAGAAACAAAGAAGATTTAGGTGGAAAATTACAAGCTGTAAGAACTTGGTAAACAAGGTCGATAGCTCATGCTTATAAGATTGAAAGTAAAGAAATTCTGTGGTTCAAAATGGTGAATTTACAAATCAAGCAGTTATGAAACACTATATTCATGACGGTTTTTTTGTTTTTCTAAAGGGCATGATTAATCAACTGTTGAATTTTCTAATTAGTAGTAATTACATACCCATTGGTTCCAAAATTGACGAATTAAGCTTTTTTTTCCCTTTTCCAGGTCAAACTCGGTGACTGTAGGCTTATCCAAAAATATTACTTTTAATTATTTTTCATAGTAAATAATTAATTACTATTTTTCACTTTTCTTTCTTTGTCTTGAAAAAAATATATATATTTTTTTATAGATAAGTCTGTTACATAGATTTAAAAGAAAAGAAAATTCATTATCTTAAAGAAGTAAAAGAAAAAAGACAAAGGTTGAGTTTAAGGGTAAAATAAATATTTTACAATTTACATATGCAGGAGAGAACGTCTACTGCTCAAAATTGAGAGGGGAGTAAATAATTTTCACCCTTTTTTAATATCTTCTCCTAGTTTTATAATACTTCAAATTGTCAAGTCTAAAATCAACCCATGTAACTAGGATGTGGTCAAGTCAAACATCAAGTTGAATCCATATTCAACCAAACACGTGGCAACACAACAAAAATAAACTTTATACTCATATTATAATAATAGAGAAATCTCATAATACATGGAGTATTCATGCTTCGTGTTTCCTTCAACCTTGCATTTAATATGTATGGTAATTTCAGAAACAATAGAAAAAGGTTAAAGTTTGAGGAAATTAAGAGGCAACCAGTTAAATTAGAGCGAGTCACAACGGGTTATTAAAAATATGAGTATGACCTAACATGCTAAAATTGTTTGAAGTTAAAATAATTGAAATAACGGGTCATAATCAAACTCGTCTAACATGACCTAACTCCCCTCCTTTTTTAGTTTGCTTTTTGAAAGAAAAAATATTGAATGCAAAAAGTTTTTAGTTTAAATTCTTTCAAATTTTCATAATTTCCCATCTTAAAATATGATTCTATATATTAGGCTTTGGTATGATTACACTATTTTGATCCGTTTTGATCTAATAGTTTGGTGAGTTATTTTAGGTTCAACCTATTAGGGGCGTTCGTCGGTCGGTACTGTACGGTATTTAGATATTTCGGTTCAGTATTTTCGGTATTCAGTTTCGTAAAATGCTATACTAATTCTGTACCTAATTAAATTCGATATGGTTCGATTTTTCTCCTTTCGATTTAAGTTTATTCGGTTCGGTAATTTCGGTTTATTCGGTTTCAATACTAACTAGTGCATAGAGTCATAGACGGTAGTATTCTTAATTAAAGTATTCAAAAGTACAAAACTAAAAATATTTGTTGACAAAAGTTTTGTCCAACCCACCAAATACCAACCTAGAGAGAGAAAACTTAGAGAACTTGTTACTTGCTTAGAGTTAATTGATGAACTTAGAGAATAAATGAAAGTAAAATTTTAGATTTCTTATATTTATGTTATATAATTAATAAAATATGTTTTGTGTAATATAATATATATTTCGGTACGATATCGGTATTTCGGTATTTTATTTTAAAATACAAAATACCATACCTAATACCAATTTTTTTAAAAAAAATTAAATCAAATACAATACCGAATACCAAAGTATCGAATATCGAATACCAAAATTTTCAATTTCGATACGGTAATTCGGTATTTACCAAATTATGCACAACCCTACAACCTATTGAGTCAAGTTAACAAACAGTTCATAATTCAAATTTTCAATCCAGTCCAATATTTTCAGCATGAAATATGGATATATATGTGAAAAGTTATCAAATTTTATAAAAAGAAATATTATGATTTATACTCAAATTTTCAAATCTAATACAACACTTTGACTTGAAATATGAATATATATGTGAAAATTAATCAACTTTTTAAAAAAAAATAAGTTTTCGACCTATAATTTAAAATGTGATATGAGTTCAGTAATATATACCTGAAGATTGAACTCATTAAATTAAAATTCTGAATCCAACTATCACTTTTTTTTGTTCATGCTTAACCTCTCATGGGAAAAGGAATTTTTCTTAAAGAATATTAATGCATCTGTTAAATGTATTTTTAAAACTCTTGATTCCCTTTGCTAATCATTGTTTAAAATTCCTATACGATGGTTGTACGGATAACAAGTTCATCCCCTCTATACCCTTTTTTGCCTCTTTTGCCCTTTCATAATCTGTACGCTGCCAGTCGATGGAGTCAACCAACTCTTCCCCTACCCCAACTTGTACTTTCATACCCCACCCCCCACAAAACTCTGGTGGGATTTATACCCCACCCCACCCCCATAAAATGTCTTAAATTTTATATATATTAAGACATTTTATTATATATTTATAATTATTTAATTATGAATTCAATTATTATTATTATACAGTATAATTTTTCAATAAAGAGTTGATCATCCTTGATTATACCTAGCTTCGTCCCGTTTTTATATGAAATCCACAAATTTAAAATCCTAAATCCACGTTTCTGGCTACTCCTTACCCCTACTTCACTCGCACACTCTTTCTACATATATCCAAACTTACACGTGCCCCACACCCTCTCCTTTCCGCTCTCTTTCTATTTTGTATATATATATATACAACAAAATAATGAGCTGTAAGGAGATTCCGTGTGTGGGATTCAAGCTGTAAATTAAAGGACCCCACCCCCTACTCCTTACCCCACCCCATCAATCATTTTGTTTTTCATTTTATCTATATATATACACCCTTTGCACTTGGTTTTTTTCATTCATTAAACCATCAAAGTTTCAAACTAGCAACCTAGCACCAAACAACATTTGAAGTACTTGTTTTTAGTACCTTTTGTCTGTTGAAACTTAAAGGAAAAACATGGAGTTTGTTTCTATGTTCTGCTTATTTGCTATTGTTTCTTTCTCTCTTCTTCTTATCCATTCAATCTTCAAGTTCTTGGCTTTTGCTGCCAAGAAATTGCCTCTTCCTCCTGGCACTTTGGGTTGGCCTTATATTGGAGAAACTTTCCAACTTTACTCTCAAAATCCCAATGTTTTCTTTGCCTCCAAAGTCAAAAAGTTAGTAAACAATTCACTCACTTTCTTTAGTTTTCTCTTGATTTTTTTTATCTCAATTTGCTAATGAAAAATCGTTTTTTTTTTTAAATAGGTATGGTTCAATATTCAAGACTCACATATTGGGTTGTAAATGTGTGATGATATCAAGTCCTGAAGCAGCTAAACAAGTTTTAGTCACAAGAGCTAACTTATTTAAGCCTACATTTCCAGCTAGTAAAGAGAGAATGTTGGGAAAACAAGCAATTTTCTTTCATCAAGGTGATTACCATGCTAAGTTGAGGAAATTAGTACTTCGTGCTTTCATGCCTGAATCGATCAGAAACATCGTCCCAGATATCGAACCCATCGCCAAAACTACGCTCGAATCGTTCGAAGGAAGATTAATCAACACTTATCAAGAAATGAAGACAGTATGTTCTCAAATTTCCTACAAATAAAACTTACCAAAGAACAGGGGAAAAACAGAGTCCCCTGTTTATTTTACTCTGTTATTGAATGCTGCATTTTGGATAGTTTACTAAACTTGTTTTCTATATTTTTGGTCATTTGCAGTATACATTCAATGTTGCATTGATTTCAATATTTGGAAAAGATGAAATCCTGTACAGAGAAGATCTAAAGAGGTGTTATTACATTCTTGAAAAAGGGTACAATTCAATGCCAATTAATCTTCCTGGTACACTATTCAACAAAGCAATGAAAGCAAGGAAGGAATTAGCAAAAATTGTTGCCAAAATCATCTCAACTAGAAGGGAAATGAAGATAAATCATACCGATTTGCTCGGTTCTTTTATGGGAGATAAAGAAGGACTCACTGACGAACAAATTGCAGATAATATCATTGGTGTGATTTTTGCAGCTAGAGACACTACTGCTAGTGTTCTTACATGGATCCTTAAATTTCTCGGAGAAAATCCTAGTGTCCTACATGCTGTCACAGTAAGATCCATACCCTAAGAAAAATCAAGAAAATTCCTAATTCCATACTTTTTATAAGTATGGTTTCATTATAGGAAGCAGAAATATTAATTTTTTTTATTATTATTTTACAGGAAGAACAAGAGGCTATAATGAGAAATAAAGAAGAGAATGGTGAAGAAAAAATTCTAAATTGGGCAGATACTAAAAAGATGCCTTTGACTACAAGAGTGATTCAAGAAACACTCAGAGTTGCTTCTATCTTATCTTTTACTTTCAGAGAAGCTGTTGAAGATGTTGAATTTGAAGGTGAATTTTGACCCCTTTTGATTTTTTCAAGTCAAAACTATCATTTTCCCATTTTAGATAATTAAAAAAAAATACTCTTTTCCTGTTATATTTGTTAATTTTTTTTATTTTCTTTTGATAATTTCAGGATATTTAATACCTAAAGGATGGAAAGTACTACCACTCTTTAGAAACATTCACCACAGCCCAGACAATTTTCCTGAGCCAGAGAAATTTGATCCTTCAAGATTTGAGGTAAATATCAGAGAAAATAATACTCAAATCTTTAGATTTAGTTATTTACTTTTTTTCCCAACAAAAATCATATTATCTGAGACAAATCATTTTTATGTGACAGGTGTCACCAAAGCCCAATACTTTCATGCCATTTGGCAATGGGGTCCACTCATGTCCAGGGAATGAATTAGCCAAGCTGGAGATTTTGGTTCTTATACATCATTTGACCACAAAGTACAGGTCAGTAACAGAACTTAACAAAAACAAAAAAAGAAATAAATTCTAACTGAATTCTCATCATTTAATTCCTAAAAATAGTATGTCAAATATATTTTTCCTGATTTTTCTTTCTTTATTTCTGACAGGTGGTCTATGATGGGCCCACAAAATGGAATTCAGTATGGGCCATTTGCTCTTCCCCAAAATGGTCTGCCCATTAAGCTATATCCCAAGAATTCATCACTATAAGCCTAATAAGCAGTGAGATGAAAACTTCATTTCAAAAAACAAAAAGAAAAGAAATTGGAACTAGAAGGAGGAGAAGATAAAATGAAGATGAAGAAACCACAAATATTTTTTCCTCAAGAAATATGAAAATAAAAATATTCACAAAAGTTCGGGACTAGGGGCTCAGAGTTCCAAATACGAATCAAGTTAGTTCCGATTACGAATCAAGTTTGACCGAATTCAGTAATTTTGGTTTGACCGAATTCCAGATCTTAGTGATGTTGATATTTCATGAGCTTGACCATTCCAAAGGACACGGCCAAGTTCAAGACAAACACAATCTTGATACGTTCAGGACCTAAAATTGTAAATACATATAAGCTTCAAAGAAAGTCAAAACACAAGAGGGTCTGATTCATTTTCCTTAAAGAAAAGGAGAAAATTAGGCCTTAGGGAGAAGGTAATTAATTAGTGTACCATAGTAAGAGAATTCTTTTTTTTTTCAAGTAATTTTATTTTTATAGTATTTGGGTTATTTTCTTTTTTAAATTCTGACATGTAAAAAAGTCCGCAAGGCAATTAATGAAAGTCTGATTAAGACAGCACATAGTTCTGTCAATTTCTCAAGATTATTGTTGTTTATTTAGTTATTGATACATATTCATCCTCAATTCCTCATCCTTTCGATGCAGCTACCTCCCCATCTTCCTCACCGCCC
>AWOL01S0028203.1:153670-183134 GCA_000715115.1 Nicotiana otophora | reverse complement strand
GCTGAGGTCCAAAGTTAGGACATCAAGCTTCGAGCCCTAGGGACTGACCAATTTCGAGCTCGAATCAGTTTTTTTTTTTTTTTTTTTTTGGTTGAATTAAAGATTGTGTCATGTATTATCTAACCACCTCTCTTTAATTCTTCCTCACTCTATCCTACCTTTCCTTAGACACAGGGGCGGATGCACTTTATGGGAAGTGGTGTCACGTGACACTACTTCGTCGAAAAGTTTTACCAAGTATGTGTATATAGTATAAGCAAAACAAAGTTATTTTGCATATAATTAAATAAATGACACCACTCTAAAACAAAGACGTCCAATGATCTTCTGGTTAGCGTTATAATCTTTCACTAGAGGTCAAGAGTTCGAATCTGGTTCACAACGGGCTTACATTTTTATCAATTTGGAGTTTTTCTTTAATAATAATATTTTATGAGACTTGAACCATTAACCTCTAACAAACTATGTCGCTATAAAACCGCTTGAGCTAGAATTCACTTTCTTTAATTTGTGAAACTATCAATAATTATAATGAAATTATCTAAACTAAGACATATTTAGTGCATTCTTTTTAATGAGGTTATTATGAATATATTTTAAAAATAAAAACTCGTTATTGAGAGTTGTAGTTCTATTTTAAATTGTGTGTGTTTTAATATGATGCTATTATAGTAATTCATTTATTTGTTCATTTTTTTTTAAATATAAAAAATATGACACCACTTATAAATTATCTTGCGTACGCCACTGGTTTGACATATCACTGCCAATTTCTCGCACCTGCTCACCAGGGGCGAAGCCACATGGTCACAAGGGTGGTCAATTGACCACCCTTCATCGAAAAATTACACTATTGTATATAGGTAAAATATTACGTTTTAGATGTATAAACACATACTGAACTCTCTTTGTCGGGGTTGTTTTTACTTATTTCAAATTTGAACATCCATGGAGAAATTCCTAGCTTCGCCACTGCTCCTCACTGGGGCATCTGTGCTCCTCCTCTTGATCACATACTCGAACTATCTCAACCTCGATCGCTTCTCGCATCCCAACTTGCCCTGTATATTTTTGTTCCTAATATTTTCTCTCCTCTATAACACATCCATCTAAGTATCCTCATTTTCACTGCTTTCATCTTCTGAACGTGTGAGTTCTTGACTGTCTAACACTCTGCCTCTGAGATGAAGGCAGAATTTGAAGCTAATGGGTTCGGGATGTTATTCATTTTAAGTTACTGGGTTCTAATTTAACCATATGTACATATTCAATGAATTTTTGAAGGCAAATATAGAGTTTGGACCAAAGCTATTGGGTTCGGTCGAACCTGTATCCGAAGCTCTAGCTCCGCCTCTACTCCGCCTCATACAACATAGTTGTACATCCATTTCATGTTGCCAAGTAATATTTTGGTGTTACATGATGCCAAATTTACTTGTGGAGTTCATGGAATTTCTTTTCTGCGGGTAAAATATTAACTGGTATTTCTGCAAAAAGAATCCTCTCGTAAAATCTCCAAGTAATAAGCATTTTTCTTGTAGTGTGCCCAAAGGTGAAGACTGATACTATAGATGATAATAATCCTTTAGGCGTACTATCTTATATATATATGTGTGTGTGTATGCATGTGTGTATGTGTGTGTGATGAACTTATATTGGCGAGAAGTGAAACTGACTTGATCATACCGATCAATACAATAACAATATATCCAATGTAATCTCACAAGTGCGGTTTAGGAAGAATAGTGTGTAAAGGTAGAGAAACTATTCCCGATAGATCTTCGACTCAAGAAAAACACAAATACAGTAGTGGAGATGAAAAGAAGCAGTAACAACCGCCAGAAAATCATTAGCCGATCAATAATCACACAAATGATGTCATGTTGCCAACTGCTACAGAAAGAATCGGAGTTTTGCGAGACTTCTCCATATCTCTCTGTGTCAGTGTATCCCTCATGTTTCATGAAACTTGGACAGTTTTAAGTTACGTGCACAAGTTCAGTACTATATATAGTTTGACTCTAGTTTGCTGAGTGCGGACTATTCTTATGCCAACAGAAGCATTTCTTTCTCATTTATGAAAACGAAAACGATATTGTTTGTTTGGATTAATCATGATATAGACTACACTCATTGGCGGACCCAAGATTTTGTACAAACGGGTTCAATCTTAGAAGTATATAAATTTAGTCGTATAATAGTAGTTATCAAATAGGTTCAAATAAAATATTTATACAAAATTTATGCAGTTTTAATCGTAATTTATACATATACACAATATTATTTTTTGACGAAGTGAATTCAGCTGAACCCGTTATCCACCATGTGCGTCCGCCACTGACCACACCATGCATCCTTTTTCTTTAGTTGCTTTTTCCACGACCATATAAACAGAAGGGCCTAATATCTTATCTTCTCTACTCCGAAACATGATTGTAGCCTTTTCAACAACTAAATAGCGCATATGCATGACAGTTGAACAACCTTATGTCTAATTAAGAGGCAATAATTCTCCAATATCACAAGTCTATTATTGACTTGACCTTTATCATATTGTTCAAGGGGAGCTTTAGAGCAATAAAATTATCTCCGTATGATCTATAGATCACGAGTTCAAGCATGAAAGCAGTCACTAATGCTTGTATTAGGGTAAGCTATCTACCTTAAACCCTAGGGGTGCGACTTTGTCGGACCCTACGTGAATGCGGAATATTTTGTGCACACCGGGCTGATCCTTTTCTTTTATCATATTGTCGGGTACAAACTTGATGAATCATTTTCAGTCTATATAAGTTGTTATGTCATACTTTTATGTGACTTTTTCAACAAATTATTAAAGTGCACATATGCATCGTATATGAGTAGTCTATGTCTAACAGAGATTACAATTTGCACTGTGATATTACGATTATGAATCGCCATGACTTCTTTTACCCAATTGACTTTGCTACACTCGTACTAATATTAGTGGTCAATAAAATGGATTAAATATCACGATGTCTCGGGTTTGAATTCCATAAAACGCAAGATAATTTCTTTCCTTCTATTCTAACGTTGATGGATAGAGTTACTCGATAGTTATATTGGTGGGACATAACAGATATTCCCGTAAAATTAACTGTTGAGGTACATATATACAAGCTGGCCTGGACACATGTCATCCATCATGATTCATGGGTGGTCCAATGCTAATACTTTTTCATTTGACTTTGATGAATTCAATTGACTTTAATTAGGACCTTTAGTTTTTATGAAATTGGGAACACTTGTCTGTTGTTCCTGCTTTCCTGCCGCTCTTTTCTACTTTTAAAAGTATAAATTGCAGTTGGGAATGTAAGCAGCTGGAAAATGATATTAATGACTAATTTTTCTTATCTTCCTCTTTTTCTTCCCTTATTATCACGTGAAAATCTATCATATGTGAAGAGTTTTTTGTGTATAGCATTATTCTACTCTTATCAATAAGTCTATCTTGTAAATGGGGATAGGAGCAGTATGATAAAGATTTCAATTTAGTAATAAGAGAAAATTTTGGAGAATTTTCACACAAGTGTAGGACCAGAATAGTCACAGGATCGTCAATTTTCTATCTTAAAAATCAGATGCGAATTCAAAACTTAAGACTTAATGGGTTCAAGATTAGCGTGATTTTATTCTATATATCCATTTTAATTTTTTTCTTGTATATGTATATACAGTTCAAGTGATAAGCAATTGGTTCAGTTGACCATGCAAAACCTCCCCTAAATTCACATAAAAAATCTATTAGATAAGTATTTTACATTAAAAAAAATAGTCCGGTGTACGATTCATTCCGCGTTTACGCAGGATCCGGAAAAGGGCTGCAATGCAATGGGATGTAATCTAGGCAGTCTACCTTAATGAAAGGATTGATGGTTGATTCCACAACTCGAACCCGTAACTTATAAGTCACACAAAAATAACTTTATCGTCGCTCCAAAACTCCGTCAAGTATTCTACATTATAAACTTTGAATTCCATGCGTATTTAAAAGAAAACTCCACATGGGTTCATTGTCAAGCTAAGATTGTAAACACATCATATATAGCCAAAATGTCAATGGCTATTTTATTCAAAAGGAAACATGAAAAGGAGAGATGAAGTGAACTGGTCAAGAAATGGCTAGCTGACTTTCCAGCTGTCTAATTGCACACATCATTCTTTGCCTTCTAACCATGCAAAAACATTCATATTATGCTAATCATGTACTATTTAATTTTAATCACTATTAATTACTCATCATTAATCACTATTAATTATTCATGTACTAATTTATTGCGCTTTCACGATCATAAATCTTACCTTTTAGATGCCATTTTATGATCATAAATCTTAGTTTGTGGATACCATTTTGTCTGCATTTGAGATATAATTCATGCTGCACGGCGTTAAACGTGATGCGATAGACGGTAAACATAAAACACTAGACGTTGACATGATTTTCTTTTTCCAAATGAATAATATTATTTTATTTCTCTAGTTAGACAAATTATCTAGGAAAATCGTGTGTGATTGGATGCAGAAGCGGTTTCATGATTTAAACTTAATGGGTTCAACTTTTAAGATTTTTAATATTGAACCCATTATATTTTTAAAGTTATGGGTTCAAATTTATTATTATTGCAATTTTAATGAATTTTTACACATAAATTTCTACTCAACGTCGAAAATTATGGGTTCAATTGAACCCATAACTACCACACTGCATCCGCCTCTATCGGAGCCCGATCTAAACTTTGAAGCTTATGAGTTCGTATAATGATTTAATATACAATAATTAAATATTTAGTAAATTTTTTAATATATATACATGTAATAAATTCTACGATTGCCGGGTTGTTTAGGATTGGAATTTACAGGAAGATTAGCGGAACCCCCAGGAATCAGTACTACGTTGACTGCTATGTGCTAAAGGCAGCGGAATAAGAGCTGTTAGTCCTTTCGGTACAACATAAAATAAAGGCTGTTTTTGTGGCAGATTTATTAGAGCTTGAGAATCTAGCTAGGGATAAGAACGAACTCCCAGACTTGGAATATTTTTAATTAGTTTCTCATCTTTGGCATTTCTCATCAGTCACTCTAAATAACAACTTTAGAATAAATAAAATTAATAACCCTAATTAAGAAGTCAACCCTTATGAGAAGCAGAAGATCATTGATTGGCAAAATCCTTTGCGAAATAAGTACGTAAAGAATTCAGCCGTATGCAAATAATAATTTATTTTGTAATATACTCCTTCCATTTCAGTTAATGTGACACCATTTTCTTGTTATTCCATTCTAGAAAGGATGAAACATGTGTATATTTGGAACAATTAACTTTAAATTTTTTATTATACCTATGAGAAATTTTTATAGTCACAAAAATATCAGGCATATTTAAGATCACAAGTTTAAAAAATATAATAGTATGCAAATATTATGACATGTTTAAAACCATAAATTTTAAAGTTTTCTTCTACTATTTTAAAGTTCGCCGCGAATCAAACTGTTTTTCAATATGTATTTCTATAAATAATGAAACAGTAAACTTTTTGAAACAGGAAAAACAGAAAGTTAGCAAGAAAAGAATGCCGAAATAATTTATGAAAAAATAATTTTGGAATAAATCGAGTCCACTGAATGCACAGTGTGTACTTAAGGAAATTATTCTCCTCAAGTACCCGAGGTACTGGAATATTATCCTCCAAGGATAAAACGATTTAACTCACCGGAGTGTTGGTACCAAAAACGCCGATGTAACAGCGAACCACTCGAAGGCTGTAAAACACACTGAAGATTCTGTGCAGAAGAAGAAGAAGAGCAGAAAATTTCGTAAGGAAAGATTCTCTCATTCAAAGCATGTTTATAGACTTTATGGCATTGTTTCTGAAAAGGTTTGCAACCTTTCAGAAACAACCATGGTTGTTGGAACAGGCTGTTTGAAATATTGCAGGAAAACAGATTTAAAATAATTCGGAAAAGAAAACGGGCCTGATCGGACCGGATCGCGGGTCATGGGTTATTCCGGATTGAATTTTTGTTAATTAATATAATTAATTAATTAATTAATTAATTGAAAGAAATTTTATCCAAAAAGATTAATCAATCAATCTTTGACCAAATCCGAAGCCGAAGCCGAGCCGAGCGAGCGACGACGACGGCGCGAGTCTTGCCTTCTTCTTAACTCTTTAAGAGCTAAAAGAAGAGCAATTGTATATATACCCATCAAAAGCCTTTTCTTCCTCCAATATGGGGCAATGTCCCTTTGCCAATGAGGGAAACTCAAATATTGCATTTTCCCTCCATTTCTCATTCACCCTCTTTAAGCTACACCAAGCTTAAAATTAAGCTAAACCAAGCTTAAAAGCCCAACAATCCCCCACATGAATGGGGAATGGCTATAAAATAAAGAAATGCACGGACGCGTGTGTGTTTTACATGAAAGAATTAATTGCATCTCGATAAGTAGGTTTCCCTTTGAACTTTCCGTAGTGAACTTATATCGGATATACTCGGAAAATCGGTAAATTTAATATCTTTGAACATTCGAGCTTTGTTGTATACCTAGACAACATAAGTCACACAATTAACCCTTAACCATCTATGGTTCTCACGGTTGTGTTCGTTTCAGCCATGAACACCGCCTAGTTTCATGAATGCTTGTGAGCACCTAATTTTTGCCCTAATATAAAATTACTCCTAAAAAATTCCAAAAAAAAATATATAGCTTTAAATTATTTTTTTATATTTTTACTTAGTTTGCTTTGTACTTATTCATGTTTGATGCATTTTTAAGTTGCATTTTAAATCCTAAAGAAAATACAAAAATATTTTGAATTTTTTTAAAAAAAAATTTAATTGCATAATCAATTGCATTTGTAAAATACTAAAATACCAAAACAATACATTAGTAACTCTACATGCATTCTTAGGCTAGTTAATTAATTAGGTCATTAGTCAATTAGTGAGTACAATATATATAATAGTTTAGCCACACAAATTGGTTTTAATTAAAATTTGAGTCCAAAGTGACTAATTTTGCAATTGTTTCAAGCTCGTACCCTCAGAAGCCCAATCCACCCCATAGTCTGGCCCATACTCTTCTCCCCCACTCTATTAGAGGAGACCCTAATTTCACCCCTCCCTTTGGATTCTGAAGATCGGAGAACGAAAAGAGAACAGACCTCCCTTTATTTTCTGATCTCACTCACTCTTACTCCTCTGCGCTCACCCAATACACACACGCATCCAATATCAGCTAGAAAATCTTGAGAATAGATAGAGAATACCTGGCTAGATCTGAAAGTTGAGTTTCAGAAAATTAAGAGAAAAGCACCAGAAAGCAAAAACAATGAAATTTCAACCAAATACAATTAAAAAAAGTTGATTCCAAAGGATTCTTTTATGTCATTTCTGGGTTCTTAAGCTGGATCTTACCTATTGGCAAAAGCTGTTTCTACTGTAGCATTATAGTTGAGCTCATTTTCGATTTTTCCTACCTTTATTTGGTTTACATTTCTTTCCTGTGCTGTTTTCGAGGTAATCTTCTACTACCTCATATAGTTTCTTCTAATGTACTAAAATTAGATTTTTCTCCAGATGTATTATAGCGTGAGATTATTATCTTTATCTGCTGTCACTAGTTGGATTTATGCACTTCGATTAGTTCTTAGCATGAAGTAAATTTCCATCTATTCAATGTCTGAAATCACGGTTGATCCGTGATGCATCTGCTATTATAGCCTGGATGTGTAATCTTAATTCTGAATTAGTTTTGTATTCTTTTGTTTCCATTTCATTGCCCTTTTGGTTGAAAACTAATGCACGAACATGTAGGCTCTAACGTAGTAATGAATCAGTGTATGAGAACAAGTGCAAGCAATTGATTGAATCAAATATGCCAACTCTATGACTGTTCGTAATGATCAATTCTTTATTTAGCACAACTAATTTCCATAACCTATGCCTTTGCAAGAATCTCAAGCCTTAGAAGAATTATCGACTCTTAAACATCGTAGCTTGCTTTAGGCGCGATCAATAAATTATCGTGACTATGGGTACGATTCCCATGACATAGTCATGATACATAATCCCATTCAGATGTGCATTTCATGTGACCCGAATGTAACTTCTAATAGTAATAAAAATAGCATGTGGTAAATCGCGGGTACATTTCATGTGGCGCGGTTTGCAACGTGTACCAAAATGACAAGTGTATGACATCGTGACTTGTTCCAGAAATAATTTTTATAAATACTAAAAGCGGTTTAAAAGGTTAAAATGCACAATAGGCTTTAAATATGTAATAAATCAGATAATTAGGCCAAGTATTAATCGTTAAGCGACTGTGCTAAAATCACGGAACTCGAGAGTGCCTCACACCTTCTCCCGAGTTAACAGAACTCCTTACCCGGTCTTCTGTGTTCGCAGACCGTAAAAATATAGTCAAATTTCCTCGATTTGGGATTTGAAATAAACCGGTGACTTGGGACACCATAAATTATTCCAAGTGGCGACTCTGATTGAATAAATAATCCCATTTCGATTCATGTCCCTTAAATTGGAAAAACTCCCTATCCTACTGCAAAAAAAGGAGGTGTGACAGCTCTGGCGACTCTGCTGGGGACAAGAACCCAGAATCTCTGATTCAGGGTTCAGAATTCGAGCTTAGATAACTGTTATACTTGGCTTTCATGATTGTCTGATATTACTTGTTTGAGCCTAATGTGCTAATTGCCTCTCTTTACCGCTTTGATATTGTTGTGAACTGTATATAAACTGTTACGAAAACCTTTCTTCTCTCTGAGTCTTCTAAATTTTCTGGGAAGCGTGCGCTTCGCGTGGCTTCTTTTCTGTTATAGTCATATCCTAATTTTAGAATGAGGTTCGGACAAGTTGCAAAGCCGGTGAAGCTTCTGTATTCCCGGTATGCTGCCCCTCCCCCCTCCTCCCTCCCCCCCCGGCTCTGGTTGTCCACTCGGGTAAGCCAGGTCTAGAAGAATACACCCAGGATTTAAACTTAGAATAACACAGCCTGATACCGGATCCCTATTAGGTACGTTTGCTTGCATCACGTGCATTTGACTTAGGGGACTCAACATAGGGGTTGGGTCCGTTTAGGATAGGTATACCCAAAATTAAAGGACCATCCCGATGCATTCTTTACGTGCTACTTGTGCATTAATTTGCTTGGCTTGTATGTTGACCGGTTTCTTGAGTTAGAAAAAAAAACAAAAAAAATAGAAGAGAAAAATCAAAGAGTGAGGTAGGATAGAAAAACGCCTGGTTTTGACAATCCCGGTATTCAAAAATAAAACCTCGTTACTCTGTCAAAATTTCAAGAATAAAAAGAGAAAATCATTTCGAACCAAATCATATTTTTCTGTGCATCAAAATGGTAGAACTACGCGGGTCTGATTCTCATCGAATGTGAGATACGTAGGCAAACCTCATCGGTTCCGGCCCACAATTTTTAAAAATTCCAAAAATATTTTTCTTTACTTTCTTCTTTAGAAAGTCTTTCTTTTAGACCCCAGTTTTTTTAAAAAAAATACAAAAACATTTTCTTTTTAATTTCTTCTCAAAATCCGAAAAAGATTTTCATTCTTCTTTCGAAAATTGAAAAGAAAATTCAAGATTCAATTTTTTTTTCTTTAGAATTATTTCTTTCATAAATTCAAAATAAAATTCTAAAAATCCAAAAATATTTCCTTTCTTGTTAGAAGTTTTTCTTTCGAAATTCAAAAAAATTATTTTCTTTCTTCTCAAAAATTCAAAAACAAAAAAAAAACGAAATCCAAAAATATTTTCTTTCTTCTTTATAAGTCTTTCTTTCGGAAATTAGAAAAAAAAAGAGTTAGTTTATTTCCTTTATTCTTGATCTTCCCGAACTACGCACGATCTGATTCATGTTCCCACATGATACGTAGGCAACCCACATCAGGTTCGATCGACCAAAAAAAATGAAAAATGAAATGAAATAAAAATGAAAAGAAAATAAAATAAAAAATGATGATGATAATTAGGACCGACTGGGTCCATTCTAACGTGTCTTTTATTTTGAATCATAGAAGAAAGTTTGAGGTGGTCGGTTTGTGGCAAGCTGGCAACACAAAATCCAAAGGAAAAATGTCATTGACAACTGACATTGAAGCTGTTACGAGTGGTCAAGAGACTCGGGGTCAAAGGGTTCAACAAGAGTCTATTGTGGTTGAGAAAAATAGAATACCGAAACAGCAATTGACTGAAATGTGTCAAGCATCGGCCAATGGTGAAGGACCACCCCTTTCTCATGTTTTTTCAAAATTCACAACCATCTCGACTATTACCACTCCTGTCTCATTGTCTGATCGATCCTATCCATTTGGGTTCAGTCTTTATCCCAACTGTATGACTACAGCGGGAACTTATGTTGCGCGCTCCCAAAGTGTGCCATTGACAACCAATCAGACAATCACTGTTGTTATGCCCGTTTTCACAATCCCACAGCCAACAGTGGTATAAAAGAAAAGCCATGAGTCACAATTATTTACCCATCACGAACAATACCATTCTCCTGAGTATCACTCATACCTATTTGATCTTCCTTCAAAGATTGAGAAGCCTACCCGAAAGATGGCACAAGAAGAAATGACCCAAAGAGTGAAAAATTTAGAACAAAAGTTGAAAAACATACAAGGGTCGGCAGGTCAGAAGAGTATTGCCTTCATGGATTTATGTATGTTCCCCGGTGTTCATTTTCCACTTGGTTTCAAGACTCCCAAATTTAAAAAGTATGATGGACACGGAGACCCTATAGCCCACCTGAAAAGGTATTGCAATCAACTAAGAGGTGTGGAGGGAAAAGAAGAACTAGTAATGGCTTATTTCGGGGAAAGCCTGACAGGGGTAGCCTCTGAATGGTTTATGGATCAAGAAACCTCTCACTGGCATGTCTGGGATGACATGGCCCAGGCCTTTGTCAAACAGTTCCAATACAACATCGATATCGCCCCAGACCGCAATTCCCTTTCAAACCTGAAGAAGAAACCAACTGAAAGTTTCAGGGAATATGCCATTAAATGGAGAGAGCAAGCAGCTAGAGTTAAGCCACCCATGGATGACTACGAGCTAATCACTGTCTTCCTTCAGGATTAAGAGGCAGATTATTTTCAAAACATGATATCCGCAGTGGGAAAATCCTTCTCGGAAGCAATCAAAATTGGGGAAATGGTTGAGAATGGCCTTAAGACAGGCAAAATTATAAGTCTAGCAGTTCTCAAAGCTGCAACTCAGGCTGTCCAGATTGAATCTGATAATTTTAGTGACACGAATGAGAAGGATGAAGAAACCATGATGACAATAAGGTCGAGAAGAGGTCCTAGGAGAACATCTCGAGGGTATGAGCAGCCTCATCAGGTTTCCGATGATTCCCCTGAGCACTACTATCCACCTCAGAACCCACAATACTCTATTGCTCCACTTCAGTATGTTGTCCAGCCACCAAGACACACCAGAAGGCGAGCACCAGTACTGTAAAATCTCCACCATCCTTCACAATTTTTTCAAGTGCCTTATAACCCACATCCAAGCTAGGGGTATAGAGAGGAACAAAGGTTGAAAGATAATTTTACACCAATAGGAGAGTCCTATGCAAGTATGTTTGAGAAATTAAAGCATTATGACATGATTGCACATATTCCTCCAAATCATGTGGACCCACGTACAAGAAGCTTTGACCCTTCTAAAAGGTGTGAATACTATTCCAATGCCTAGGGGCACAATGTTGAAAGTTGTCGGGATTTGAAAAGAGAAATAGAAAGGATGATCCAGGGAAAACTGATTGTGATCCAAGATAATGATACCCAGAATATCACGCAGAATCCTTTACTTGCAAATGATGATGCACGCTTTGTGGGGATGATGTGTGGTGACATGGAGTATGAGAATCTTCTCGGGAACTTGCCAACTGAAATTGGAGAAGGCCATAGTGATTCTGATGAGCAAATTTGTGGCTAAATCTCAAACTTAGCAATTGAAAAGTCATTCCCTCCTCACTAGGAAGGAATCTTGGTAGCTTGTTTTGTTGTTTTTTCTATTATCTGGGTTACTCCAGGGTGTGATCCAGATTTTATTTGTTTTATTGAGTCAAACCCTTTTATCCCTCTATTTTGTTTGTGTGAGTCTTGTCTGTCCGTTTTGTTGCTATTTTCATTAGCCGGGTTATTTTAGGGTTGTAACTCGAATTTTAGGTTGTTTGTCTTGTTGTTTACTCAATGAAATACAGTTTGTCTTTTTGTGTCATTCCATGCTTAGTTCTTTTCCCACTAGTTTTAGTGATATGACATGCATGCGAAATTTTTGGCCAGATCTTAGAAAACTGATTTAAGCTTGAATTAGATAACTGAGAACAAGGCATTTTTGAGGATTAATAAAGAGTTGAAACACTTTGGAATTAAGCTCGAATAAAATGACATGTGGAGGTTAATGATCTTTACCTTCAAATCATTGTGAAGGTCGGGTTTGAGGAAGAATCAATTGAAGTTTATTGGAAAGTTTGACATTAATGGGTGAAAAGTGTCTTCCGACCACGACACACCAAGAAGGCAAACATGTTCATCAATGCTGTGTCGCGAAAGGAAACCATGATTGGCACTCTAGAGGCTAGGAGGCCCTTGTTCTGCTACCCAAACACTTTATACCCTTTGTTACACCTTTTGAGCCTGTGTTATTTTCTTTGATCACCCTCTTTTGGAATCAAGTTTGGAGTCAAAAGTCAAAAAACAAATGAATAAAAAAAAATGAAAAAAAGTCCATCCTCCCAAAGTACAAACTGGCAACTCTTAGAAAGTTCAAGTGAAAAAGAAAAAAGAAAAAAGAACATTCGAAGGTCCATGCCCTTAGAAAATAGAAGCTGGGGCAGTTTGTTTTGAAAATAAAAAAGTGAGAAAAAAAGAAAGAAAAAGAAAAAGAAAAAGAAAAAGAAAGAAAGATGAAAAAAAATAGTTATGTCAGATGTTTTGAACTACGTTAGACCTGATTCCTTTAAAAAAAGGATGTGTAGGCATTACACGGTTCGGTCCAACCAAATAAGAATTCAAAAAAACAAATCCAAAAATTCCCAGTATCAGAAACTGGGACAAAGATTTTATTCCACTTTTGAAAGAGTCGATTCCAAGAGTTGTAAGTATACAACCCCTCATTTTGAGTGTACTTTGAGCCTTATGTCGTCCTTTCTTTCCAACCCTATCCAAAAACCTTCCGAATAAAGACCTTTCGATATGCCTTCAAGAATGCCAAGAGAAGCATGCAATGAGCAACGATTGTCACGTAACACAAAACACTGTCAGTTGCTCACACTAGAAAGCAAAAGAAAAAGAAAATAAAGAAAAAAAATGAGAGAGTCTTACTAGTGAAAACCCTCACGGGCACTGTAAGACGACGGTAAGCAGAGATGAATAAATGAGAGAGACTTGTTGGTGAAAACCCCTCGGGGCACCATTAGTCGATAGTGAGTCATGAAACTGATGCAAAGGATTGGCACGAACAAGCCCGACTTCAAAGTCATAAGAATGGTAAAAGGGAAGATTTGGTCAGTTTGATAGATCAGACCGTTAAGTCCAAAATGCATGTCATGATCATTAAGGTTAGTTACCGTAAAAAAAAAGGAAAAAAATAACTCTTCCTTCTGTCCTTCCTACATGGGCATTTCTTGTTAATATTGTTTCTTTGCATCATGATGTCCTTTGCTTTGAGTCAGTCTTTGTCAAAACAAGCAAGAAAAGATTTCAAAATCTGCTACCAGCTTTTCAGTTGTAAAGTAAATTTGGCAGCACACTCAGGTATTACAGTCAACATGCCTTGGGGATTCATGCAAAGTCTCTCCCCAAAAGACTCTTTTCAGCCTACTTGGCTAAAGCAAGCAAAGATAACCTCAAGGTTAATCAGGGACTTTCGATTCTCTTTGACAAACAAATTGCTCAAAAATCAAGAAGCCATTCAAGATATCAGAAAAGGTCACCTAAGCAAAGATCTCCAGTTGGGATAAGGCTGATTGAGCCACAAATGCAAATAGTACTGGGTGTGAAACTATTAGGGTTGATGTAAAGCAAAAAGTCTCTTGAAACTGACTCAAGATGATTGAGCAAAAGCCAAGCTGCCCAAGACTCAAGGCCGCAAACTGATCACCACTTTTAAAACTGACAAAAGTTTCTTTGTTTTGAAACAGGAAGAAAGAAGTGCAAGGAATTTGGGTTTCAAAAAACAAAAGAGAAGAAAAGAAAGAAAAAGAAAAAAGAAGAGAAGAACCGACAAAGGTAAGTTTCTCAAATCTTTACCTTTATCTGTCTTGCTAGTATGCATAAATGTTGCCATTGCTCTTCACATTTTTCCTCCTAGGATAAAAAGTCCTAGTCTGATGGATTTTCTCCCAATAAAAATCTTAGTCTGATGAATTTTTCTCCTAAGATAGAAGGCCTAGTCAGATGAACTTTCTCCTAGGATAGAAATCTTAGTCTGATGAATCTTTCTCCTAAGATACCAAAATAAAAAAAGAAAAAAAGAAAAAAGACCTAGTCTGATGAATTTTCTCCTAGAATCGAAATCTTAGTCTGATGAATTTTTCTCCTAAGATTAGAAAACCTAGTCTGATGAATTTTCTCCTAAGATTAGAAAACTTAGTCTGATGAATCTTTCTTCTAAGATACCATAAAAAAAGGACCTAGTCTGATGAACTTTCTCCTAGGATCAAAATCTTAGTCTGATCGAAATCAAATTCTTTTGTTTCCATTTCATTGCCCTTTTGGTTGAAAACTAATGCACGAACATGTAGGCTCTAACGTAGTAATGAATCAGTGTATGAGAACAAGTGCAAGCAATTGATTGAATCAAATATGCCAACTCTATGACTGTTCGTAATGATCAATTCTTTATTTAGCACAACTAATTTCCATAACCTATGCCTTTGCAATAATCTCAAGCCTTAGAAGAATTATCGACTCTTAAACATCGTAGCTTGCTTTAGGCGCGATCAATAAATCATCGTGACTATGGGTATCATTCCCGTGGCATAGTCATGATACATAATCCCATTCGGGTGTGAATTTCATATGACCCGAATGTAACTTCTAATAGTAATAAAAATAAACATGTGATAAATTGCGGGTACATTTCATGTGGCGCGGTTTGTAACGTGTATCAAAATGACAAGTGTATGACATCGTGACTTGTTCCAAAAATAATTTCTATAAATACTAAAAGCGGTTTAAAATGTTAAAATGCACAATATGCTTTAAATATGTAATAAATCAAATAATTAGGCCAAGTATTAATCGTTAAGAGACCGTGCTAAAACTACGGAACTCGGGAGTGCCTCACACCTTCTCCAGAGTTAACAAAACTTTTACCTGGTCTTCTGTGTTCGCGGACCATAAAATAGAGTCAAATTTCCTCAATTTAGGATTTAAAATAAACCGGTGACTTGGGACACCATAAATTATTCCAAGTGGCGACTCTGATTGAATAAATAATCCCATTTCGATTCATGTCACTTAAATTGGAAAAACTCTCTATCTCACTGAGGAAAAATGAAGTGTGACAATGCTTAGAGAATGGGCCTTTACTTTCATTCCCCTTGAAGCGGCTTACACTTCACACTCACATAGGTGATTTCTAAATGTGTAATCCTATAGACACATTATCTGATCATATCGTGCCAGACTTAGAAATTCATTAAAAAGCTTTAAGCTTTATTGACTCATCAAAAAGCCTTAATGCTTTACCTCAATTTCTGAACATTGTCTTCATCACGAGAGTGGGTTAAGTTATTTGACAATGTTGAACCGTCATTCATAACTTTGTTTGATCTCTTTGAACCTAGCTCTTGGGATCTCCAGTCTGCTAGGTAGAGTTACCGCCATGATGACTTGTCCTAGGCCTTTATCCCATTCCCTTTGATGATCTTTCAACTGCCTCTCTAGATAGGCCTTTTGTACGTAGATCCGACGCGTTTTCTCTTGACTTTACGTAGTCAATTGTGATAACACTACTAGAGAGTAGTTGTCTAACGGTATTGTGTCTCCGTCGTATATGACGAGATTTTCCATTATACATAACACTCCCTGCCCTGCTTATTGCCGTTTGACTATTACAATGTACACAAATAGGTGCCAAAGGTTTGGGACAAAATGGAATATCTTCCAAGAAATTTCGAAGCCATTCAACTTCTTCACCGGCCTTATCTAAAGTTATGAATTCAGATTCCATTGTAGAACGGGCGATGCACGTTTGTTTGGATAATTTCCAAGACACTGCTCCACCCCCAATTGTGAAAACATATCCACTCGTGGATTTAACTTCAGATGATCCAGTGATCCAATTTTCATCACTATATACCTCGATCACGGAGGGATATTTGTTATAATGCAAAGCGTAATTTTCGGTATGTTTGAGATACCCCAAAACTCGTTTCATTGCCATCCAATGTATGTGATTGAGATTACTTGTAAACCGACTCAGTTTACTAATAGCACATGCTATATCTGGTCGCGTACAATTCATGATATACATCAAACTTCCCAATACTCTTGCATAGTCCAGTTGTGAGTCACTTTCACCTTCATTCTTTTGAAGTGCATAACTCACGTCAATTGGAGTCTTGGCAATTTTGAAATCCAAATACTTGAACTTGTCAAGTACCTTTTCAATGTAGTGAGACTGTGATAATGCTAGACCTTGTGGAGTCTTGTAAATTCTGATTCCTAAGATCACATCAGCAACTCCTAAGTCTTTCATGTCGAATTTGCTAACCAACATGTGCTTAGTAGCATTTATATCTGCCATATTTTTTCTCATTATCAACATGTCATCAACATATAAACAAACAATGACTTCATGACTTGGAGTATTTTTAATGTAAACACATTTTGTCACACTCATTGATTTTGAACCCACTTGCCAACATTGTTTGGTCAAATTTGGCATGCCATTGTCTGGGTGCTTGTTTAAGTCCATAAAGCGACTTAACAAGTTTGCACACTTTCTTTTCTTTATCAGGAACCACAAAACCCTTAGGTTATTCCATGTAAATCTCTTCCTCTAATTCTCCATTTAAGAAAGTTGTTTTAACATCCATTTGATAGATTTCAAGACCATACACGGCCGCTAGTGCCATAACACCCTAATAGATGTTATCCTCGTTACTGGCGAGTAAGTGTCAAAGTAATCAAGGCCTTCCTTTTGTCTATAACCTTTGACAACAAGTCTTGCTTTATATTTGTCAATAGTGCCATCAACTTTTATTTTTCGCTTAAAGATCCATTACGAACATAAAGGCTTATTTCTTGGAGGAAGATCAACCAATTCCCATGTATGGTTATTCAAAATTGATTGAATCTCACTATTGACTGCCTCTTTCCAAAATGCTGAATCAGAAGATGACATAGATGCTTTAAAAGTTTGAGGCTCATTTTCAAGCAAGAATGTCACAAAATGTGGTCCAAAGGAAGTAGATGTTCTTTGACGTTTGCTACGCCTTGGATCTTCTATACTTGGAGTATTTTCCTTTGGTTCTTCCCGAGGTTGTTTAGGTCTTTCACTTAACGACTCGCATTCAGCTTTATACGGATAGATGTTTCAAAGAATTCAGCATTATCTAATTCCATTACTGTATTAACATGAATTTCGGGATTATCGGATTTATGAACCAAAAATCGACATGCTTTACTGTTTGTAGCATATCCAATGAAAACGCAATCTACAGTTTTTGGTCCGATTTTAACTGTTTTAGGTAAAGGAACTTGTACCTTTGCTAGACACCCCCACACTTTGAAATATTTCAAGTTGGATTTTCTTCCTTTCCATTTTTCATATGGAATAGATTGCGTTTTGCCGTGGGGTACTCTATTGAGTATTCAGTTAGATGTAAGGATAGTTTTCCCCTACAAACTCTGCGGTAATCCGAAACTTATTAATAAAGAATTCATCATTTTCTTTAATGTCCGATTTTTCCTTTCCGCAATTCCATTGGATTGAGGTGTGTAAGGTGCAGTAGTTTGATGGATAATTCCATATTCCGAACATATTTCTGCAAACGGAGATACATATTCTCCACCCCTATCACTTCTAATCATTTTAATCTTTTTATTCAATTGCTTCTCCACTTCATTCTTGTATTGCTTAAATACTTCAATTGCTTCATTCTTACTATTAAGCAAATAAATATAACAATATCGAGTGCAATCGTCAATAAAAGTAATAATATACTTTTTCCCACTTCGAGATGGTGTCCACTTCATATCACAAATGTCAGTATGAATTAAGTCTAAAGGATTTGAATTCCTTTTAATAGACTTATAAGGATGTTTTACAAACTTAGATTCAACACATATTTGACATTTTGATTTATTACACTCGAATTTAGGCAATACTTCTAAATTAATTAACTTCCGCAAGGTTTTATAATTGACATGTCATAAACAAATATGCTATAATTCATTTGACTCCAATAAATAAGAAGAAGCTGAAATTTTATTTATACTGTCAACAACCATTACATTTAGTTTGAAAAGGTCCTCTGTGAGGTAGCCCTTTCCAACATATATTTCATTCTTGCTTACAACAAACTTATCAGAAATAAATACACATTTGAATCCATTCTTAACAAGTAAAGAAGTAGAAACTAAATTCTTCCTAATAGTAGGAACATGAAGAACGTTGTTGAACGTTAACACCTTGCCGGAAGTCATCTTCAGGAATATCTTCCCATAACCTTCAATCTTGGTTGTTGCAGTATTTCTCATGGAAAGCTTTTCTTTGGGACCAGCAGTAGAGTAAGTCGCAAATACTTCTTTGACAACACAAATATGTCGAGTGGCTCCAGAGTCAATCCACCACTCCTTCGGATTTCCAATTAGGTTGCATTCCGAAAGCATTGCACATAGATCATCAATGTCATCATTCTTCTCCACTATGTTGGAATGTCCCTTCTTCTTATTCGTTTTTGGGAGACAACAATCAGGGGCTTTGTGACCAGCTTTTCCACAATTGTAGCAGCTGCCCTTGAATTATTTTTTGTTCTGCTCCTTAGTCTGTCCAAAAGACCTCTTTCTCTTCTTACTTTTTGGAGTAGTCTCCTCAATGATATTAGCTCCCATGATCGTTGAATTTCCACTAGATTTCTTCTAGGCTATTTTGTTATCTTTCTCAATCTTGAGACAAATCACAAGATCTTCTAACTTTATTTCTTTGTGTTTGTGCTTAAGATAGTTCTTGAAATCTCTCCACGAAAGAGGAAATTTTTCAATCATTTCAGCCACTTGAAATGCTTCATTCACGACCATACCTTCAGCAATAAGGTCGGGGAAAATTAGTTGAAGCTCATGAACTTGGGTTCCAACAGTTTTGTTGTCTATTATTTTATAGTCTAGAAATTTGGCAACCACGAACTTCTTCAAGCATGCATCTTCAGTCTTGTACTTCTTCTGAAGTGCGTCCCATAATTCTTTCGAAGTATTCATCGCACTGTACACATTTTACAAGTCATCCTCTAAAGCGCTTAAGATATAACCTTTGCAAAGAAAATCTGCCTGTTTCCATGCCTCAACAATCATGAATTTTTCGTTGTCCGGCATGTCTGCAGCAGGCACTGGAGGTTCTTCACTAGTGAATTTCTGCATACCAAGTTTGGTAAGACAAAAGAACACCATTTGCTTCCATCCTTTAAAGTTGGCTCCAGAATATTTCCCCGGTTTCTCGGCCGGTGGAACAACAGTTCGGCTTGACGAGGCTATCGTCGTTGCCGCAATAGTCGCAGAAGGATTTCCGTTATCAATTACCATTTCTCACTGTCAATAACAGAAGAGTTCAATTAATGGCAGAAAATAGAATGGTAAACAATAATGTAATTAACAATAACCAGTACGTTTAATAAATAAAAATTCAAAGTTTTTATATTTGTTTCACAGAAAACGATGAAGTTTTTATGTTCTTCAAATCGTTTTTGAATTTTAATAGCCTGATGAAGTATTTATATCTTCAAGTCAGAATAGTAAAATTCAGAAAGAGTAGAAAACCACACAAGTTTTAATCTCCACAAACAGAATATAATAAAATAAATTCCTTAAGATAATTTCCTTAAGATTCTGTGCAGAAGAAGAAGAAGAAGAAGAAGAAGAAGAAGAAGAAGAAGAAGAAGAAGAAGAAGAAGAGCAGAAAATTTCGTAAGGAAAGGAATAGCCATGGTTATTGGAACAGCCGGGTCCAAAAATTAAATATTTGAAAGAAATTTTGTCCAAAAAGATTAATCAATCAATCGATCTTTGACCAAATACATATCCAAATCCAAATCTGAATCTGAATATGAATCCAAATGAAGAAGAAGAAGAGCAGAAAAATTCGTAAGGAAAGGAATAGCCATGGCTGTTGGAACACCCGGGTCTAAAAATTAAATAATTGAAAGAAATTTTGTCCAATCCGAAGCCGAAACTGAAGACGACGGCGCGAGGCTTGCCTTCTTCATAACTCTCTAAGAGATAGAAGAAGAACAATTGTATATATACCATCAAAAACCTTTTATTCCTCCAATATAGGACAATGTCCCTTTGCCAAGGAGGGAACTCAAATATTTCATTTTTTTTCCATTTTTCATTCACCCTATTTAAGCTATACCAAGCTTAAAATTAAGCTAAACCAAGCTTAAAATTAAGCTAAACCAAGCTTAAAAGTCCAACACAAACTATATCACATAAATTGAAATACGGGAAATATATTATTGCATAAACCTGTTACAGAACAACCCAAAACTAGTACTATTTCGATTTAATTTCACCAAGATTCTTGGATAGCAATGGAAATTTTGGTAAAACGAAAATTAAGTAGCAATAAAATTTCTCATCCTGGATTTGTAACAATGTAATTTCTCACAAGTCAACATAGTATATGGTTTAAGTCATAATAATCTAAAGTTTATATCATCAAAACTTAGCTCTACCATTTACGTATATATATAAGGGGGTACAGAAGGCGCTGTTTTATAAGTAATTCATAAATGCTTCATTATTGAAAAACACAAAACAGACGACCTTCTCCAACATAGACATTATATTAAGCTTGTTCATCTCATTTTTCTTTGTTTCTGATTGTTAACTGCCCAACTTCTTCAACATTATTCCTGTATTTAGCTAACTGTTACTTAACGGGGCAAGATAGTGAATTCCAATTTCCAAAGTATGAACTTGAAGCTGTATTTTTAGTAGTTCTTTATATAATTTAATGTTGAATATGTTGGAGAAATTTCCAGTTTTACCTATGATATCTTAATAAATATTGGAATAATTTGTTCAGAAGGGAAAGCACCAAAACAATGCAAGATACCCGAGTTCCTGATCTGAATTGTCCCGAAAAACCACTAGTTGAATCACAAATTTGTAGGTAAATCGCATGTGTCATTACTTTTCTTCCATTCTGTCGAAAAAGGAAAGGATATCGAATGATCGATTCACTATTGAGAATACACTAACCCCAAAAAGATGAATATTTTGGTGTTCTAACAACGGCAGATCAAACAAGAACTTGACGAGTGTTTCTTCTTATTGTGGAAAAGGAGGAAAGGCAAAGGTCCGTAGGAGGACAATTATCAGTATTAGCTGACTGGTGATGAGGATAATATAGTTTGAGAGCTGGACCGGGGCTTAATGCGTGATTATGACGGAATATGCCCTATCCCGCGAAGGCATATCAGAAAATTACACCCAATGACCTTGAAAATAGACAGTTTTGATTATTTGACCCTCCCTTGCTCCATGACCAAAAATTTAAGGTTAAAAGTGTTGCTCATAGGGCAAGCGATGGGCAACACTTGTTAAACTTGAAGTCCTGTAAATCACCCTTTTTGTGCAATGATCCAAAGCAAATCACCCTTTTTGTGCAAGTTCTGCAAGTGTTGCCCATGGGGCAATGATCCAACGCTGCTTTATTTATAGCAGCAAAATAAATCAAGAGTGGCACCCAAAGTGTCCTATTTGTGCAAATCACCCTTTTTGGATCGAGGTTTGAAAGGACAAAAAAGTGTCCCTTAGTTTTTGGGATTTTTTTGTTCCTATACAATATTTGAAACTTATTTATCAAAAATATCCTAATTTTGTATACTATCCGCCCTAAATAAGTTTTCCTTACAATTTATATACAACTCATTATTAGTGCCTTAATTTGAGGGATTCAGTTATACTTTTTTTTATTTTTTCTCTCCTCTCTTATTTCCTTATCCTATTTCCACATTACACGTTGTTGGGGATATGCTAATTACTAACGTTATGAAATTCATAGAATTTCAAAAAATTAAAGCGTACCAACAAAAAAACGAGCAAACGTATTTAAGGCTCTATTACATCACTTTGACCGTTTTTAAATTCTTACCCAGTACCCCAACTTCAATATAAGAGGTTCTAGATAAGTTGCATTGTCATACGTTTTATGAAAATTAACGCCTTTTGCACTGTGTCACAGTGGGACAACAAGGACTGGTATAGATGTCGACTCAATAAATTTTTAAGATGTTTGACTCTCCACCATTGACAGCCATTAAAAAGCTTTGAAGCTTTGAATTCGAATTTGGGTTTTCAAAAACCATTATTTGTTTGGATTGTGTATTGTTGCAAACAATTGAAAAAATTGTTTAGAGTTTTTATCTCAATTTTGAGGGTGTTTGGTGAAGATTAGACTTGATTTTGGCTGAATTTCAGATTGAAACTCGAAGAAGAAGAAGAAGAAGACATGACATATAATATACTTATAAAATTGTAGTAAAGTTGTAGTACAATTATATGTAAATTGTATTCTGTTTTAGTTATATATATTTTTTATTTGAATGTTGTATGAAAGTTAAAAAATAGTTGTATAATGTATGATCGTTGTAAAAAATTTATATTTAAGTTATCAATACTATACTTTTACATAAAGTTGTTGATATGTATCAAAATTTGTCTAAAGATTTTATGAGGTTAATAACTATCGTGCGGGGCGAGTAAAGTATTTTGCTTCACTTGATTGTTTAACTTACCCAATACACGAATTTATCACAAATTAATGAATCCTATTTAAATGAGCACTAAAATAGATATATGGTACTTACAATTAATATTATATAATTTGATGGTACAATAACATACAAATTTAAAAATAAATTTCGTACAAATTTAATACAAATTGATATATCTACAACAACATACATACTAAAAATAAATTTCATACAACTAATTATATAGTATACACTTATTTACAACTTATCTACAACTTTCATATATTATTTTTACCCAGTTAAAATACATCTACAACATCATACAACTTAAATACGATTTTCATACAAATTATATACAATATGTCTTTTGTATATTTTGTATCTGATTGGTATATATTTTGTATGTGGTGTGTGTTTCTTCCTCTCTAAAATTCCAATCAAAACTTTCTCTCTTAATATAATTTTGATACATATTAATAACTTTATGTAAAAATATTGTATTGATAACTTAAATACAAATTTTATACAAACGATTCATACATTATACAACTATTTTTCAACTTTCATACAACATTCAAATAAAAATAAATAACTACAACGGAATACAATTTACATACAGTTATACTACAACTCTTCTTCTTCTTCTTCTTCTTCGGCGAGTTTCAATATGAAATTCAGCAAAAATAAAGTCCAATATTCACCAAATACCCTCAAAATTGAGATATAAACTCCAAACAATATTTTCAATTATTTGTAACAACATCCAATCCAAACAAATAATGATTTTTGAAAATCCAAATTTAAATTTAAATTCAAACCTTCAAATCTTTTTAGTGGCTGTCAATGGTGGAGAGTCAAACACTTTCAAAATTTATTGATTGACAATTTCAATTTGAACTCCAATTGTGCAACATGAAAGGAAAATGCTAAGTTAAAACTCTATAGTAAAACGATTGTAATCCATTGATGATTTCCATTAAAAATATATACAACATGAAAGGATAAAAAATAGAGTACATCAGAGGAAGAAAAATTGGGAAAGACCAAAGAATCAGAGTTTGAGAGACAGAGAGAGACGGAGAGAGAGAGAGAGAGAGAGCGCAGGAGAGAGAGAGAGACGGAGAGAGAGAGCGCAGGAGGGAGAGCGAATAAGGATGAGAAATAATTGATTCCTTATTCAAATTTCTAATATAAAGTGATACTAATTTAATTTCTAAAGTGTATAAAATTAGTAAATTGTATATGCCTATATAATTAAATTGAAACTTGAGTAGAGAGGATAATAAAGTTTCAAATAGTATATAGTAAGGTAAAAATCCCTTATTTTATTTCGCTCATTGTGGACCTTCTTTGTGCAGGCCCGTAGCAGGAACTTGACTAGCATATATCACTTTTAGAACTTGGACTGCAGCCCAAGAAGCTCACTGATTAGCCTAGGTAAGACCTCTATATTTGTTTTTGTGAAGAGTTAACTTAAATATCAGTCTACCAAATCGCTTAAACTAAGAATTAATGACTGACAGATATATAATATATGCATAGTCATATGTATATATATAGCCCAAATAATCATAAATAGTTTTAATTTTTCTCACAGTTTTTCTCTGTTGTCTAGTTACTGTTTCTAGTTATATTCATAAGTCAAGCAGGTATAGATTCATACGTGCCTCCCTTTTTGCAGGTCTAATAAAATATATGTGGTAAATAATGAATGGACGATATATATATATATATATATATATATATTGACAAGAGGGGTTGCGCTGATGGTAAGTAACCTCCACTTCCAACCAAGAGGTTGTGAGTTCAAGTCACCTCAAGAACAAGGTGGGGAGTTCTTGGAGGGAAGGATGCCGAGGGTCTATTGGAAACAGCCTCTCTACCTCATAGTAGGGGTAAGGTCTGCGTACAAACTACCCTCCCCAGACCCCACTAGTGGGATTATACTGGATTGTTGTCGTTGTTGTTGTGTGTGTGTATATATATATTGCTTATTGTTGGAGCATTACAAACATTGAGAGGATTGTTTTGAGATATACGATATTATTTTGATTGAACACTGATTCTGTATTCTGCTACCAGAGATGGAGCTACGACCACGACCAAGCCCGACAACTCTTAATACGAATTTCCTTGCAGTATTTTACCTTTATATGTCATAATGCAAGATATAACAACTCCGGGAATATTTGAACTGATCAATTCTATATCGCAGTACGTAGAGACCATTTTGAATTATATATAACAGCAAATTCCAATACCAATATCTATCAAATGAGTCAATAGATACTTAATATACTGTTACCGTGTTAATTATCACCTAAACTAACCACCAATATGAGGAAATTTTACAGATACAGATAGAAATTAAGCGGCCGGCTATATGCGTATTCATGTACCGAAAGAAAATATGCACATAAATAGAAAGGGATTTGTAAAAGCCATGTGCTTCGTGCCATTGATGATATGATAAAGCAAATACCTAGTCCCATTGTTGAAAACTAGATTGAATTTGCGTTTATCCTCAAAATCGGATAACAATTAAATTTGTAAGTGGTTTTAAGGATACGCGGATTAATTTGATACAAAATGATAAATTGAGTTAGAATGAACAAATAGAAATACAGTAAATTCAAACCACACAAGGAGGATGATTCCTGCTTTATTGAAATATTCACCCTCGATCCGGGCTCACGTCGTGCGATATTGATGAATGAAAGAAAAAACTTAGAATAATAGTGAAAATAATAATATATTACCTTGAAATGCGTGTTACAATATGTTTAATGAATTATCAGACCCCCCTTTATATAGTAGGAGAACCTACTCTAAGTACAACTCTATAAAAGGTAAAACATCTTCTGTTTAACTGATTGCCAGTTCTACATCGATACGTACTGAGATTCACACCATGATATCCAGCTTGTCGCGGATATTACGGCCTTTTGTTGGTCGTGCTTGATTGCCCGACAATGTTCTCCGACGTCTCTCAGTGTTTGGATCGATCTCGAATCATGACCCCGATATTCTCGAGGGCAGACAATCGGCCCCCTGATTCTGACTCGATGAGACCCTTGCTTCGATTCCGATCCTTCACAATTATATTTCAAGCTCGTTCTACCCTGTTGGAGGCCAGAGTATATCATGAGCTCGATTTTTACCCGTATACAGATAGTCTCCTCATTTCTCGGAAAGCAAGTTGACGAGAAACGACATGAGCATCCCAATTCCTTCTTCAATACATCGTGACATAAACGACAAAAAGCCCGAAACGTCTCGTCAGTCATGTCATAATGGCATTAAATGAGCGTCAACCGCCGGTCGGCTGTCCCTGGAGGTGAAACGTCGCGGAACCACTATAAATAACCCCTCTTTTGTTCATTTTTTACTTTACATCAAACCGTTTAACCTCGTACCCTCAAGATTTCACTACTCTTTTTCACATTCTAGCATTTTTACCTACGTTATTCGAGATTCCTTTGAAATTTTTACTCATCATCTACTCAAGACAACACATCTGAGCTTCCAGCTTTCAACCTTTTTCTATCTCCTTCAATCTTTCCCTTATAATAATGGCAAAAACCTCAAAATCTGTTCCCTAAAAAGTTGCTTCTACCTCCCAAACGACTGTCAGAACAAATGAAACCACTTCCGATGTGGTCGACCTCGGGAGATATGATGTTTGATTATAATTCCATATTTTTAGTGTATTACTTACCTTACATTTTGGTGCTTTAATGCTAAACTATACTATATTGTACTTAATTGAGTCTATTTTATGTGTAGGTACATTGAAGACGAAATTAAGAGCAAAGTAGAGACTTTATGTGCATTTTATACACTACAAGAATGAAGTATAATTATCTAATTAGTAGGTATTTAATTACAAAGGAAGACAAAAGTGTAACCAATGCAAAAGAAGACAAAAAAAGAAGAAGAAACAAGGCAAGGATTTTGGAAAGGAAAAACAAAAAGAAACGTGAAATGCAAAAGTTAAGTTAAGCAATAGAAAGTTAAAATAAATTTGGTTATTTCGTTTAGGTCTCTTCCCTATACATATAAATAGTCATTAAATACCATTTTTGGAGAAGTTTTGCTACCGGAGACAAGAACATCACGCTTGGAGGAGGCTTCTAACTAGTTTTTTTTTTCTTTTTGTTTTTCTTTAATCTCATAGTTTATTAGTTCTAGAGTTTTGGGTACTACATGAACGTTGTAGTTTGAAGCTTGAATTGTTCTTATTATTTTATCATATTAGTTTATTTATTCAATCTTGCGCTTAATTATTTGATTGATTGATCACCAATTGAATACTATCTACGAATCGATTGAACTCGGGAGAGGCAATTCTAGATTGCATATAAGAATGAGTAGAGCAAGATCTTAACTCTAAGGGAGGAAGATTTACGGTTAGGATAGGAATATACCTAATCGCCTTGCTTGGTTACTATACAGGAATTATTAATGCGTTCTTGTTAATTCTAATTCCATAGGAATATAGGCGTTAAATTAGCTTGAATAGGCGAGTAGTACTTCGGGAGAAGACTACGAGCAATATTAACCCTGTCAACCAATAAATCAGATAAATTAATTAGACGATTTAAGTGAAAAACTCAACGGGATTATTAGCTAACCCATAGCTCTAGAATATTCACTCATATTGAATTCGTCTTTAAGCTTGTCGTTATTTTCTTTAATCTCTTAATTTTTTACTCTAGATTAATTTTAGTTAAATATTCATACGTTAGAATTCGCTTGAATAAATTAATTATTTGGTTTAATTTAGTTTATAGTTAATCACAAGTCCCTGTGGGTACGATATCTGGACTTACAATCATATATTACTTGTATGACCACGTATACTTGCGTGTGCATTTAGGAGCAACAAGTTTTTGATGCCGTTGCCGGGGACTTAGAAATTAACTAGTCTACTGGATTAGATTTTTACTTTTTGTCTATACAAGTTTTTAAATTTTAGCTTAGTTTAATATTTTATTATCTTTGTTGTCATGGCATCTTGGAGTGAGAGTTGGTCGAATATTGGTTATTCCTATTTTGGTGATCCCTGTTCATATTGTGGAGGACCACACTTGTGGCAAAATTGTGAATCTCAATCTTATGAGTGGAATTTTTATAATGTGTGTGGTTGTTAAAGTGCCCATTGGAATGGTTGTCCTAATTCTTTTTATCCATTGATGAGTCCTAATTATGATATTTCTAATAATGTTTTTGAGTTTGATAGGAGCAATGAAGTGGAGGATGTGGAGCGTGTTGCATGTATTACATGATGAGGCAAGTAGCCGACCAACAAGATAAAAATCAAAAGTCTATACAAAGAATTAGTACAACAATCATGCGAATGAAGGCCGATGCAGACGGAGTGGCTATAGAGAACGAGTTCCCACCAGAAGATAATTTTGAAGAAGCAGATATAGTTAGCCAATCTTGGATAGAGGAACAATCTCAACTAATAAAATCTCATGAGTTTCTTCGTGATGGTCTTTCAAATATGACAGAACAACTGATAGGAAGAAGAACTGCGCTCAGACAAGAGATAGACCAATTTGGCTCAGATATCCATGACCTGCAGGCTAAATTGAATAAAAAGGTTGAGGCGTCTGATGCCCTACAACCAATGATTGTGGATACTGGCCAGCTTGTGGAGCAAAAAGAGGAATTCCAACTATTCGATCAAAACTTTGTTGATGATGCCAAGGTTGACGAAGTTCGCAAAAGTGAGGATGTCAAAAGTGAAGTAATTCTAGAGTTTGAGCGCATTGGACCTTATTCTAACCATTTTTCAACATTGTGCTTGGTTGGTGACACCAAAATTGATCCATTTGAGCATACGAAGGAGCCAATGGATGAGGAACAAAGTGTTTATATTCTGAAATTTGACATACCAAGGAGAAAAAACGACATCCCTCACTTAAAGGCCAAGAAGTGCAAGATGCGATACCTATTGCTTGGTTCCTTTATTTTTACACCACCGCCCCAGGAACGTGATAGAAAAATTGACGCAAAATTAAAGGCGCAATTTATATCCTCAAAGTGGAAGGAAAAGAGGTGAAAGTGATGGCGTCGTGCCGCGACGTTAAATCAGGCGCTTGTTGGGAGGCAACCCAGCTTTACTGCTTTCTTTTATTTTTATTATATTATTTTGTAGTGTTTGTTTTGATTTTGTAGGATGATAAGCATAGGAAACAAAACTATTGGAAGAGTACAAAATTGAGTTTGAGGGTGAGAACTAAGTGTGGGGTGCCCACACAAAGGACCATACTTTAGTATCCCGTGAACTGCTAATACTTCGGTCTTTGGCTTACCACAGAGCCTCTTTTACCCTCTTGTTATTTATAGTGTTCATTGAGGACATTGCACAATTTTAAGTGTGGGGTGAGGAGATTATCTGGGTGATTTTCTATGCTATCTTAGCTTAGTTGTAGTACTTGTTCTGAGTGTAGTAGTTTTTGT
>AWOL01S0028203.1:109164-148953 GCA_000715115.1 Nicotiana otophora | reverse complement strand
AGGAGGGGAGGGATTGGCGGTTAGGATAGAAATATACCTAATCGCCTTGCTTGTTTACTATACATGAATTATTAATACGTTCTTGTTAATTCTAATTCCATAGGAATATATACGTTAGATTAGCTTGAATAGGCGAGTAGTACTTCGGGAGAAGGCTACGAGCAATATTAACCCTGTCAACCTACAAACCAGATAAATTAATTAGATGATTTAAGTGAAAAACTCAACGGGATTGTTAGCTAACCCATAGCTCTAGAATATTCACCCACATTAAATTCGTCTTTAAGCTTGTCGTTGTTTTCTTATCTCTTAATTTGTTACTCTAGATTAATTTTAGTTAAATATTGATACGTTAGGATTCGCTTGAATAGATTAATTGTTTGGTTTAATTTAGTTGATAGTTAATCAGAAGTCCCTGTGGGTACGATATCCGGACTTATAATCCTATATTACTTGTACGACCACGTATACTTGCGTGTGCGTTTGGGAGCAACAAGATCCACTGCTAACATGGTGATCGATGAACCGATTCCTGAACCTCCCTTGAAGATGTTCATTCCCGGGGGTTGTTTGGTTGTTGATGACTTCAAGGTCGAGAAACCCTCCTCGGTGCAGGGTCGGTGTGAGGATGCATCAACATTTATTTGATCGATCACCGAAGACGATCTCCCCTTAGTCCGTAAGGACTGTAACTGGGCCGATATAGACATAATGGTCCCCGACTATGAGGAGGCCATTACTACACACGTTGAGGGATAACTAAGTGTCTACACTTATCCCTTTACACTGGGCCCGGTGGATCTGGTCATCATAGACTTCTGTAAGAGGTACGAGATATGTCTCGGCCAAATTTACCCTTCACTGTGTAGGATCGTGATCCTCCTCCGATATTTTGTTAGTAAAATTGATTCGTGCACCTTTACCATCGATCATCTGTTCTGTTTTTACAGTCCCCGAATTTTTCGGGGGAGACTGATAAAGCTTGTTCGTTGGGCCACCAAAGCCCTATTTTAGAGTATCGACGAGGACTGGGACCGAGGCTGGCAGGGTCATTTTGTCTGGGTGAGGACATCGGATTTGACCCTGATCGAATTTAGCCCATTCCCCGAGAAGTGGAATGCATCACGTAAGTAAAACCTTCCCTCGAATGTTGATTTCTTGTTCATATTTCATTTTCTCATTGGTATTCGTGGTGGAGCAGCTGTCGCTCGAGTTCCAAATGATGTCCCTCGACTCAAGGAGTGGGTCGAAAGTATTGTCTCACAGATGCCCTACTCCGAGCGCTCGTGGCATAAACTCTCGAAGGGCCGTTGGGAGGCCCGTTCCCATGGTAAGATTCCTTTCCTGAGTAGGTTGAGTTAGGCTTCTTCTCTTAGCATTACAGTCTTATTATTTCTTCTTTACTTCTCTTTTGCAGGTTTTCCTAAGACCGCCGAGCTTAGGCCCTCAGTTAGGGACGGGGACTTACCTGCCGATTCTTTTGCTTCGGGACAACCTAGAGCCACAACATGGGAAGAGAAAAGATAAAGGGTCCCGAGATCACAAAGCTCGGAGAAAAGGAAAACGAGAAGGAGGCTGGTTCATAAGCCAAAGGAAACGTCCAGCTCCCGAGTGCTTGACTCAGAATCACTCCTCCGGCTTAGAGACGAGCCCGAGGAAGATTAAATCTTGGTGACCCATGAGCCACCTGTCCCTAAGGAATGGGTGGTAGCCGAGTGGGAAATGACGACAGCGAACCCCCCTCAAGTTCACGAGGCTGATGCCGAAGTAAGGGACGAAGACTCGCGGGATGCTAGCCCTGCCCCACCCGACGTTATAGATATTTTAGGGTCTCCTTCGTGTACAAAATCAATATTTGAACCCGTACGACGAATGAGCAATCCCATGAAGGGTTCCATGGAGCGGTTGATCCCCTCCGAGGTATATTTGACGGTGTGGACTCATCTGCCCCGGAGGATATTACCGGCTTTGGTGACTTAGAGGTACTGAGGAAAACGCCACCCTCGGAGGTTGGCGGGTCGAGCTTGAGCCCGATATTGACCAATCGGTTCCCCGCTCCGAACACGGATCATAGTCGGAAGCGGACTTTCGTTATCACTATTCCAGAGGATGCCCTGATCCTTCTTGATCTTGTAGGGATAGCTATCTACCTCCGGTGTTTAGTAACCGAAGAAGAACAGGCTAAAATGAATGAGATAGATGCGCCATGCCTGTTGAAAAAAGCATAACAAGCGATGAACCGAGTAATTCTTGATAATTATCGATAATTCTAATATATCTTCTAATATTTGAATTAATTTTTCATAATTCTAATATCTCTTCTTGTATTTGCGGGCCTCGGTGCTCCACCACGAAACCTTCCTCTAGTACCGAGATAAGCTGAGCCAACTTGAGGCCGAAGTCAAAGAGCTTGCTGAGAAGAAAGGCATGTATAAGCTTCTTAGTGAGCAACATGAGGGAGTAGTCAAGAGCCTCCGAGCCGAGTTGGACGCGGCCCAGAAAGAACACGCCGATCTATTAGAACAGGTAAAACTTTAAAGTTAATGATGATGAGCTAGACAAGGTATCTAACGGTCAGAATCCACAGGTCCAGCAGAAGATTAATCAGGTCGACCAGCTCCGGGCTAAGACGGACGAAGTCAAGGCCATAGCCGAGGAGTGGACGGGTAAGATGGACCGATTGGCTCCTTTAAAGGAGACTACCCGGGAGCATCTGGCCTCGGTAGAGGCCCAACTTCGCTCTGTGAAGGAGAAAGGTGAGACCGAGTCTCAAAAAATCAAAGACCTCCAGTCTCAACTAGGCTCGGCCATTGCCGTACGGGATACCCTTGCCAGGGGGCTTGAAGTATCCAAGTCAGTGGCAGAAACAACCACGGCCGACGCTGAAGAGATGGTGGCCCAGCACAAAGCCGATGCTGAGGCAGCTCAGGAACGCCTAAAGGCCATTATCAAATATGTGAAGTGGCAGTCCCGAAGGGAGGCTCTCGAGGAGGTTCATGCTCGGGGGTTCGATTTCTCGGCCGAGCTCGAAAATGTTGAGAGGCTCGAGGCCGAGGCCAAAAAGTTGGCATACCCCAAGGATGAGGAAGATTTCGAGGGTTCGGGCGGATCCAAGGACGGGGAAGACCTCGATGGCCCCGGTGACGAGGTGGGCTCCAACGAAGATTAGGCTTCTTAGGTGCCTTGTAAAGTTTTCTTCGCTTTTGTACTTTCACATTTTGTTGAGGCCGTTTGACCGTTGTAAAAGTTTTATATATACAAGGCTTTTTCCTTTCGGCAAATTTCAAGCCTGTTTCTTTTTGCTTTTTCCTTAATGATTGCAAAGATTTCGAATTCCTTAGCACATAATACTTAGGTCTTGTTCGGAGGTTCGAACAATGTTCGTTCTCGATATTATTTTGCTTAAAACTCGTGGGGGCTTGGTATGACCGGAAGCTTTAACCGAAGTGTTTATATAGAAATGTTTTATAATTTTGATGAGGGTAGACTTCGAACCGGTTTAGAAATTTTGAAGGCCTTATATTTTGGATACAGATCTCAGACGTCTCCGAGCCTTTCTAGGATGGCCGTAGCCTTTTAAGCTTTGGTGTTACCCAATGGGCTTATTATTCCGAGCTACCCGGGCTTGCCCTGGACAACAGTCCTTAAATAGGGATGGCCGTAGACTTTAAAGTTCGGGCACTGCCTAATATGTTTCCGGGACAACAGTACCGAAATGGGGATGGTCGTAGCATTTGAAGTTAGGGCAATGCCTAATAGGTTCCCAGGACAACAATCCCAAAATAGGGATGGCCATAGTCTTTGAAGTTCGGGCACTGCCTAATAGGTTTTGTGCCACCGGGCTTGGTAGACCGAGCTGTCCGGGCTTGCCCATGACAATAGTCCATTGGATTCAGACGGAGGTGGTCCTTGGGCCCGATGTCCTTAAGGTACAAAATTCAGTAATTTTTAAGAGACAAAATATGTATCTGCAAAGTAGAAAGTTTCTTTTATTTCTGTGCAACATATAAGATTGCCATTGTGTACAAGTTTCATGTTGTGGCTTAAGTGATCTATGTGGGAACGATTCATTTGACCTTTTGGCCCTTACAACAATCCTATCCACCAAGCCCGGAGTTGTTTGAGCATGAAGTTTCCGTCCTTGCTAAAATTATTACCCGAGGGTGATGGCCCCCAGTATTCGAGGCCGATCTTTGAGAGGGCTCGGATACTGTTGATGTGAACCTTGACTCCGATTCAAAGTCGGTCTTCGATTCTAAGTTAGCACGATCCACTGTTGCCTCGTTAAAAACCTTGCCGGAAAACTCATTTGGGACAAAACCGGTTCAAGGAAAAACGTGTGCAACGCATTCTTTGAGGCCTAATAGTTGCATCATCCCTTGGTTGGCACCTGCAAGGTTTAGTCCAATCCACAATATATTAAAAGAAAGGTAATGAATGGGGTCGTACCTTAGTAGTATGATCATTTTAAGTGGGTTATATTCCAGTAATTAGGTAGCCGCTTACCATTCGGCATTTTGAGTTTGTACGTTTTTTTGACGGTGATCTCAATAATTCGATATGGGTCTTCCCAATTCGGTCCCAGTTTCCTTTCGTTTGGGTTATAGGTGTTCAATGTCACCTTTCTTAACACTAAGTCCCCGACATTGAAGTGTCGAAGGTTGGCCCTACGATTGTAATATCTTTTGATTTGTTGCTTTTGGGCGGCCAACCGGACGAGGGCGGTCTCGAGCCTTTCGTCTAATAGTTTCAGGTTCGTATTCATGGCCTCATTGTTTGACTTTTCGGTCGTATATCAGAACCTGAGATTCGGTTCTCCTACTTTGACCAATATAAGAGCTTCGACACCATAGACCAACGAGAATGAGGTGGCCCTGGTACTGGATTTTGAGGTCGTACGATATGCCCACATGACTTCGGGCAAGATTTCCCTCCATTTCTCTTTGGCGTCGGTCAACCTCTTTTTGAGGTTTTGGAGTATGGTTTTGTTTGTGAACTCTGCCTGCCCGTTTACACTAGGGTGATAGGGTGTTGATAGGATCCTTTTGATCTTATGGTCCTCGAAGAACTTGCTCCCTTGCTGCCGATGAACTGCTTCCCGTTGTCGCACACGATCTCGACCGGCATTCTGAATCGGCATATTATGTGGTACCAAATGAAATCAATAACCTCCTTATCCCTGACTTTCTCAAATCACTAGGCTTCCGCCCACTTAGAAAATAATCAGTTATAAATAAGATAAATTGAGCCTTACCAGGCGCCTAAGGCAGGGGACCAACGATGCCCATTTCCCATTTCATGAACTGCCAGGGTGACAAGACCGAATACAATGGTTCCCCGGGCTGATAGATCATCGGAGCATGCCTCTGACATTTATTGCATTTTCGCACGAACTCCTTTGCGTTCTTTTCCAAGTCAATCCAGTAGCATCTGACTCTGATTATCTTTCGAACCAATGACTCGGTGCCTGAATGGTTCCCGTAGGTTCCCTCGTGGACTTCCCTTAAAACGTACTCGATGTGTCCCGATCCCACATATATGGAGAGTGGGCCATCTCAATGCTTTTCTAAATAGGGTACTGTCTTCAAACAAGCTGAACCGGGCCTCCTTCGTACGCAAAGCTCTCGATTCTTTAGGATCCGAGGGTAGTTTTTCGGTCTTCAGGTAATCTATGTATTTGTTTCTCTAGTCCCAGGTTAAGCTTGTCAAATTTATCTTGGCATGGCCTTCCTTCACTGCAAATTTCACGAGTTGTACGATCCTTCCTGAGTTGAATTCATCATCGTCGACCTACGATCCTAAGTTGGCAAGAGCATCGGCCTCGCTGTTTTGATTCCGGGGTACATGTTGTAAAGTCCATTCCCTGAATCAATGTAACGTTACCTGTAGCTTATCTAGGTATCTTCGCATTCATTCCTCTTTGACTTCGAACGTTCCATTGACTTGGTTCACTACAAAGAGGGAATCACACTTAGCTTCGACCACCTCGGTCCCTAGGCTTTTATCCAGTTCAAGACCATCAATCATGGCCTCATACTCGGCCTCGTTGTTAGTTAATTTTACAGTTCTAATAGATTGCCTAACTACATTACCCGTTGGTGGTTTCAACATGATGCCAAGTCCGGACCCCCTTTGCATTCGAGACACCGTCCGTAAAGAGGGTCTAGATTCCAGAAGATGTCCCTCAGTACAACAACTCCTTATCGACCTTAGGAATTAGGGCCGGCGTGAAGTCGGCCATGAAGTCCGCCAAAATTTGATATTTGATGGCGGTTCAGGGTCGATATTCGATGTCGTACCCGCTGATCTCCACGGCCCATTTGTCCAATTGTCCCGAGAGATCGGGCTTATGAATTATCTTAAGGGGTAAGTAGTCACAAAACATACAGGATGGCATTGTAAATACGATTTTAGCTTCCTAGAGGCACTTAGCAAAGCGAGCACTAATTTTTCTAGGTGAGGATACCTAGTTTCGGCCTCGCTTAGAGTTGTGCTAACATAATAGATATGAAATGGCATACCTTCCTCTTCCCAGACTAGGACCCCACTTGCCACTACCTCGGATATGGCTAAGTACAGGTACAACTGTTCATCTTCCTTCAGAGTATGAAGCAAAGGTGGGCTTGAGAGGTACCGCTTGAGTCCCTTCAGAGCTTGTTGGCGCTCCGGGGTGCATGAGAAGTTATTCTTATTCTTCAACAGTGAAAAGAACCGATGGCTCTTGTTAGAGGACCTAGAGATGAATCAACCCAAAGAGGCTATGCGCCCGGTTAACCTTTGAACGGCTTTGACATTATCCACAATGGTGATGTCATCAATGGCCTTGATCTTATCGAGATTAATCTCAATTCCCCGGTTGGACACCATGAATCCAAGGAATTTACCTGACCCAACTCCGAATGCACATTTCTCCGGGTTCAGCTTCATATTGTATTTCTTCATATGTTGAATGTTTCCTTTAAATGTTTCAAATGGTCCTCTGCTCGTAGGGACTTAACCAACATATCGTCAGTGTAAACCTCCTTTGATTTTCCTATTTTCTCTTCGAATATCTAATTTACTTAGCGTTGATAAGTGGCACCGGCATTTTCTTAGTCCGAATGAGATTACATTATAGCAGTAAGTACCGTATTTGGTGATGAAGGGCATTTTTTCCTGGTCGTCCGGGTCTATCAGAATTTGGTTGTACCCAGAGTAGGCATCGAGAAAACTGAGGATCTCATGGCCGGCCATTACATCGATCATGTAATCAATGTTTGGCAGAGGGAAAGAGTCCTTGGGGAATGCCTTGTTGGAGTCTTTATAGTCTACACATATTCTTAATTTATTTCTCTTTTAGGGACTACTACTATGTTTTCTAACCAATCCGGATACTTAACCTCCCGGATGTACCCTATTTTTAGGAGTTTAGATACCTCATCCTTGATAAATGCATGCTTAACTTCGGACTGAGGTCTCCTTTTCTGCTTCACCGGATGGAACTTCGGATCTATGCTTAGCTTGTGAGAAGTTATCTTTGGCGGAATCCTTGTCATATCGAGATGGGACCAGGGGAAATAATTTATATTAGCTATAAGGAATTGAATGAGTTTCTTCCTGAGCTCGGGACTTAACCCCGTGCCCAGGTGTACCTTACGATCGGGAATGTATTTGATCAATAGGACTTGCTCTAGTTCTTCGACTGTTGATTTGGTGGCGTTGGAATCATCGGGGACTATGACAGACCTGGGAACTCCGTAGTCGTCCTCATCCATCCCTTGATTCTTTAGTTCCATCGAAGCTGGTATCGGTAATTGCTATTTGGTTTCGTCTTTGGCCACCAGACTCAGACCCTTCGATATCGAAAGTGTGGATACCGAGATCACCTCATCGATCGCGAACATATCCTTTACGGCCAGTGGTTCTCCATAAACTATTTTAATTCCTCTCAGCGTCGGGAATTTCTGCATCTGGTGCAGCGTTGAGGGTACTACCCTCATGTTGTGAATCCATGGTCTTCCGAACAGATCATTGTACCTCATGTCTCCTTCTATTACGTAGAACTTTGTTTCCTTAATGGTTCCGGCTGTGTTCACTGGCAATGTTATTTCCCCTTTAGTCGTCTCACATGCCATGTTGAATCCTGTTAGAACCCTAACTGCAGGCAAAATTTGGTCTTGTAGACCTAGTTGTTCCACGACCCTCGATTTAATGATATTGGCCGAGCTACCTAGATCAATTGACACATAATTAACTCGAGACTTATTTATGAATCTAGATACTACCAGTGCTTCGTTGTGGGGCTGCACGATGCCTTCAGTGTCCGCATCGTTAAAGGACAAGTTTCCTTCTGGTACGTAATCTCGAGGTAGTGTTTCCCTTGTGATGGATACTTTGGTGCATTTTAACATCGGCCCCTAGGGAACGTAGAACCCATCGATAATCATGTTAATGATGTGCTGAGGTTCCTCCTACTCGATATGCTTGCTGGAATCTCTATTCCTGAAATGATTTTTGGCTCGATCGCTCCGGAACTCACAAAGATGTCCGTTGTTGAATAACCGGGCCACTTTCTCTCTCAACTGCCGGCAATCCTCTGTTACATGGTTGTGTGTGCCATGATATTTACATATTAAGTTGAGATCCCTTTGGGCTGAATCAAACTGTAGAGGTCGAGGCCACTTGGTGTCTATGATGCGTCCGATGGCGGATACAATAGCAGCATCATCGACGCTGAAGTTATACTCCGATAACCTCGATGCTTCCTTAGGCCCGATGGGCCTATCGAAATCCTTTTTGCTCATGAGTCCCCAGTTATTTTGACTCTGATCGCTTCTTTTTTCATTTCTCACAGGGTTTCGTCCAGACTCGTTACCCCTACGATCATCGTTGTATGGTTGATACAGATCCCTACTTAACCTTGGTTCTCGATCAATGTTGCTTTTGGATCTGTCACAAGCTTAGAAGGGATAAACAGACCCGGAAGGGGCCCAAGATGATTATCTTCGACCCTAATATTTGATTTATATCGGTTATGCACATCGGCCCAAGTTACAGCCGAATATTATACCAGATGTTTCTTCAACTGTTGCGAACCCAACGAGCTTCGAGTATTGAGTCCTTGGGTGAAGTCCTGAACGGCCCAATCGTCTGCCACCGGCGGCAGGTCCATCCGTTCCTTTTGAAACCTTGACACGAACTCCCTGAGCATCTCGTTATCTCTTTGCTTTACCTTGCAAAAGGTCCGACTTCCTACTCTCGGCCTTGATGGCTCGAGCGTGAGCTTTTACAAAAGCATCTGCAAGCATAGCAAATAAGTCAATAAAATTGGGGGGGAGGGGGGGGATAGGTTGTGATACCATATCATAGCTCCTTTTGACAAGGTCTCTCTGAATGTTTTCAGCAGGACAAATTCGATCTCATCATCTTCTAAGTCGTTCCCCTTGATGGCGCACGTGTACGAGGTCACATATTCATTTGGGTCAGTTGTTCCGTTGTACTTAGGAATTTCAAGCACGCAGAACATTTTTGGTATTGGCTTCGGGGCTGATCTTAGAGGATAAGGTTTATGAATAACCTTTTTTGAGTCTAGGCCCTTCAATATCGGTGGTGCTTCGGGGATTTGGTCGACCCTGAAGTTGTAGATCTCCACCTTCTTGTAGTTAGTTTCGATTTTATTTTCTCCCATTTCTACCCGGTGTTTCAATTCCTCGAGCATCTTTATTATCTCAGGGTTGGTCCCGGGTTCAACTTCATTTGGCCTATCTACGGCTGGATCATTTCTGCGAGTATTTTCCCGGGATGATTCAGGATTAACCCTACTGGGAGCGCGACTTTGGTTCTGCAGTTGGGCTATCACTGCCTGCTGAGCCTGTAGCATTTTGAAGATCACCCGTAAGTTGATCCCATCTCCTTCACCGTCACGAGTATTTTGGGCTACCGATCAGACTCCGCCGCAAACGCTATTCTCAGGATCGGTAGGCAAGTTCGTGTTGATGGCCATATGCGTCGATCGGGCCCGCCGCTAGAATTCCATTGGGATTAGCAAGGGGCACCTCGTTACCGGGCGCCGTGTTGTTGTTCTCGCCATGGTAACCAGACTCAGCATCCGTGTTTAGAGGGGCAGATTGGGAGTTCGACATTTTAAACATTGACCTGAAATCAAAGACACTTTGAAGAACAAGTGTAAAGTAGGGTGTCTTATGGAAATTTGTATCAAATTGCCACTATTATCCTTACTCCACGGTGGACGCCAAACTGTTTACCCTCAAAATCGAATAACAATTAAATTTGTAAGCGATTTAAGGATACGCGGATTAATTTGATACAAAACGATAAATTAAGTTAGAATGAACAAATAGAAATACAGTAAATTCAAACTACGCAAGGAGGATGATTCCAGCTTTATTGAAATATTCACCCTCGATCCGGCCTCACGGTGTGCGATATTGATGAATGAAAGAAAAAGCTTAGAATAATAGTGAAAATATTAGTATATTACCTTGAAATGCGAGTTATAATATGTTTAATGAATTATGAGACTCTCTTTATATAGTAGGGGAATCCTACTCTAAGTACAACTCTATAAAAAGTAAAAAATCTTTTGTTTAACTGATTGCCAGTTCTACATCGATACGTTCCGAGATCCACGTCATGATATCCGGTCGGTCGCGGATATTATGGCCTTTTGTTGATCGTGCTTGATTGCCCGACAATGTTCTCCGAAGTCTCTCAGTGTTTGGATCGATCTCGAATCATGGCCCCGATATTCTCGAGGGTAGACAATCGGGCCCCGGATTCCGACTCGATGAGATCCTTGCTTCGATTCCGATTCTTCGCAATCATATCTCGAGCTCGTTTTACCCTGTTGGATGCCGGAGTGTATCATGAGCTTGGTTTTTACCCGTATACAATTTGTTTTATTGATAAAATTAACAGCGCACTACAAATAAGGAAGACAACGAATAGAGCAGTTCAAATGTATCAAAATATACTGGAACAATAGAGATAAATTACTCATGAAAACATGTTACGAAACTTCGAGCCGTTAAAACTAACATCTCATTGATCACAATTCAGAAAAGTCTTCACTGTATCATCAATAAGCTTGCCATGCATCCTCTCCTCTGATAAATGCCTCAGTTCCTTTGTCCGTTTAAGAACTGAACAACATTAAAATATTTAAAATATTAAAAGCAGTAAGCTTACTAGTGTGGTTCGCCACACGATCTACTATTATGCCCAATTTGATGGCCTTTTTTGCAAGTGCAATGAACTAATCTTTTCTTTGCTGGTTGTTCATCTGATTCTTTTCTCCTTGGACGATTATTCTCTGTGTTTGATGTACACAAGCATCCACAAATATATCCTAATATAATAAACTAATCAATGCGCCATAAATGCTTGTACAACAATGTACCGTAATGAACTTATTTACAGATGATGTTAAAGCAATCTAAATAGGAGGTATGTCAATTGAAGAGAAAAAGAAAAAATAGCTTTGTCACCAATATATCACTTTCAATAGTATAACATGTCCAAGTAAAACTAGTTGGTAGGGTAAGTAGAACGGATGGGTAGTCTTATTAGCGATTAGTTTTTTTCTCAACAGTGAAAGAAAATTAGGGTAAATTGCATGCTCAGATTCATCAGCCGGAGTTGCGGAGAAATCAAACTATTTTTGTGTCATAGCCACACAGATTTAACTAGATAACAGAGAATAACTGTGAGGGAAACTATTTATGATTATTTAGGGTATCTCATTAATTAAAAATAATAATAAAATTACAATTTACCACTGTAGTATTCGGTCAAGTATTCTAAAGTCACCGGTCAATGGCCGGATTTTGAGATAGAAGGATGCGAGCAAAGTTGGAGGATTAAAATAACTTTTACCGAATTTATATATACCCGGTTAGGAAAATAAAATGTAAAACGGTGAATCGTGCCACTATTTGTTTAAAAACCCATTATGATTGCATCCACCCTCATGGGTAAACACATTATTGAAGGACAAGCCCACACAGTAAAAATTGTATGAGGCTATTTGGTCGTCCCTTTTTAATTTGCACCTGTTTTATTGGTGCGATTCGTGTTTTTGATGTTGTTTGAGGTGATTTGAGGCCTCGACTAAGTTCGTATCGAATTTTAGGACTTGTTCGTATGTTTGGTTGAGGACCCGGGGCCTCGGGTGGAGTTTGGATGGTTAACGGATCAAAAATGAGACTTGAAGCATTGCTGAAGCTGTGGGTCTTCTGGTGTGATCGCACATGCGGGGGGATTGGTCGCAAGTGCGACGCCGCAAGTGCGGCTGGAGTGGCGTAGAAGCGAAGTTGTTCTGGCTATAGGAGCATCGCAGGTGCAAAGAGGTGGCCGCAGAAGCGGAGTCTCTCATGCATAAAAGGGGTCGCAAAAGCGGAGCTCAGTGAGGAGGCTGTAGAGCGCAGGTGCGTAGGAAGTTCCGCAGATGCGGTCTCGCATCTGCACGTGTGTGATCGCAGAAGCGAAAGCAGGGACCTTCAGGCATAACCGCACTTTTTCACTTTTGATTAAGAACTTAGTATTTTGTTATGGAATTGATTCTTTTAGCTCGTGTTGATTGTATCAAATTGTTTATGGCTAGATTCGAGGCATTCAGAGGCCGATTTACGAGGCAAGGCTTATTGGAGTAGAGATTTGCACGATTTGAGGTAAGTAACACTTCTAAACTTGGTTCTGAGGGTATGAAACCCCGAATTACGTGTTATGTGATTGGTGTTGAGGTGACGCACATGCTTGGTGACGGGCGTGTGGGCGTGCACCGTAGGAATTGTGACTTGGTCAATTCCATGGAACTATATAGTTGAATAATCTTGTTGTTATCCATATATTCTCCATGTGTTAGAGAAATTGAGTTGCTAGGCATGTTAGAAATCATGCTTAGGCTACACGTTGGTATTGTTGGGACACACAGAGATCGTGTTGCATGTTGAATTATCTGTTTAAATTGCAATTACGTACTCAGTCATAGCTATTATTTGCATATCATATCTCAGTCTCTGTTACTATTTATTGATACATCATATCATCATTGTTTGGGGTGATTATCATAATTCTTGTGAGCCCAAGAGACTGGAGAGATTGATGACTGAGTGAGACCGGGGGCTTGATTATGAGGAAATTTATGTGATCGGGCTGCACGCCGCAGCATATTTTATTGATTCATGCCATGATTGGCTTATTATAGCACTTGTGCTGGATTTTCTCCTCCGGAGTCTGCACACAGGGAGCACAGGTACCTACTGAGTGCGAGTGCGAGTGTCGAGTGACTGTGAGGATGGAGTGACTACGGGGACTGAGTGACTGTGAGGAATGAGTGACCATGAGGATGGAGTGAATGGGAGGACTGAGTGATTGATACTCTGAGAGTATGCATATAATTTCATCAACGTTTTGTTACTCCAGTTGGCATACTTAACTGACATGTAGATATCGAGATGCATTATTTCTTATCTCAGTTGTATTTGTCATATCCTACCTGGTTGGGGTTTATCTGTTAAATTACAAGCATGTCTACCTTTCTGTATTGTATTTCTGTAATTGAACTGTACGATGTGAAACTCATCAATGCTTTTAGCCCAATAGTTAGACTTGTTACTTATTGAGTTGGTTGTACTCACGCTACATCCTACAGTTCGTGTGTAGATCCAGGTATTTCTGGATACGGTAGTTGTTGATTCTCAAAGATGTTCGATCATTCGGAGATTTTCGAGGTAATTGCTCTGGCGCCCGCAGACCTTGACTCTCTTCCCCTATACCTCAGTTTTCTTTATTCTGTTTCTGCTTTCTTAAGCAGAGTATCAATCTTTGTACTTGTATAGATTCTCATGAACTCAGTGACACCCTGGTATTGGGAAACTTCTGTATCGAGTTGTGATGATTTTTATAAGTTTTTATGAGATTTTTACATATCTAAACCTGTTATAGTATATTTTAAATTTGGAAGAGTTGAAAATATCTGAGTAGTCGGCTTGCCTAGCACCATGATAGGCTCCATCATGATAGGTTGAGTTTTGGCTCGTGACAAGTTGGTATTAGAGCCTAGGTTACCTAGGTCTCACAAGTCATGAGCAGGTTTAGTAGAGTCCTACGGATCGGTACAGAGACGTTTGTACTTATCTTCGAAAGGCTGTCGAACCCTTTGGAAAACTTCACATTCTTGTAATCTTGTCGTGCGAATTTGTTGATTCCAAGAACTAAATTTCTGTTATTCTATCCTCTCACAGATGGTGAGGACACATGCTACCATACCGGACGGACAACCACCAGTACTTCTAGCTAGGGCCACGAGAGGTCGGGGCCGAGGTGCAGCTCGTACAGTGGCTAGAGCATCACCTGCAGATCCACCTGTTTCTCCAGCTCAGGAGAAGGTTCCAGATATTGTTGAGCCAGTTGGGCCAGCTCAGGCACCAGCTGTGCCCATTACGATTCCAGGACTTTAGGAGGTTTTGGCTCATAATTTTCTGTTTGAACTAGACTTGCTTAAGTGGTTTCTGTTTAGACCGCGCCAGCCACTTCTCAGGCCGGGGGAGGTACTAGAACTCCCGCCGCCCGCACTCCAGAGCAGGTGATGTAGGGACTTCAGACACCAGGGGTACTACCAGCCCAGCCGGTTACAGGGGATCAGGCTCAAGTGGGTCTCGTTATGAGTGATGATGAGAAGAAGAGACTAGAGAGATTTGGGAGGCTCCAGCCTCCATCATTTAGTAGGACTGAGTCAGAGGATGCCTATTACTTCTTGGATAAGTGCCAGCAGATTCTTCGTACGACGAGTATTTTGGAGACCAGTGGGGTCTCATTTACTACTTTAAAGTTTACTGGGGATGCCTTCAGATGGTGGGAGGCCAAGGAGAGGAGCAGGCCAGTCATTGCTGCACCAATGTTATGGCATGAGTTCTCCGTTCTCTTCTTAAAGAAGTTCATGCCATAGACCCGCAGGGAGGAGCTGCGTAGGCAGTTCGAGCAGCTACGTCAGGTTGGCATGTTTGTGACCCAGTGTGAGATGAGACTTTCAGAGTTGGCTCGTCACGCAGTTTGGTTGGTACCTACTTAGAGGGAGAGGATTAGGAGGTTCATTGATGGCCTCCACTATCAGTTGCATTTTGTTATGACTTGGGAGAGTGTATCTGGTGCTCGGTGGCTAGAGATGGTCCGTAGTTTGGAGCGTGAGGAGAGGGAGGCCAAGAGGCCCCGCAGATGAAGTGAAGAGGTTCTCTAGATTATGTTCCCAACATGGTGATTTCTTATTTGAAGTCCCAACGGGTGGTTGGGAAGGGGTGTTTGTCATATTTGGTCTTTGTGAGGGATGTTGGTGCTGATACCCTTACTATTGATTCTGTTCCGGTGGTGTGAGAATTTCCGAATGAGTTTCCTGCAGACTTGTTGGGTATGGCACCAGACAGGGATATTGACTTTGGTATTGACTTAGTGACGGGCACTTAGCCCATTTCTATTCCTCCGTATCGTATGGCACCAGCTGAGTTGAAGGAATTGAAAAGGCAGATTCAGGAACTTTTTGACAAGGGGTTTATTAGGCCTAGTGTGTAGCGGTGGGGTGCACCGGTTCTATTTGTGAAGAAGAAGGATGGTACTATACAGATGTGCATCGACTATAGGCAGTTGAACAAAGTTACAATCAAGAACAAGTATTCTTTGCCGCACATTGATGATCTGTTTGACCAGCTTCAGGGAGAGAGGGTGTTCTCTAAGATTTATTAGAGGTTAGGGTATCACCAGTTGAAGATTCGGGACTCTGATATTCTAAAGATGGCATTCAGGATCCGTTATGGTCACTATGAGTTCTTTGTGATGTTTTTTGGGCTGATTAATGCCCCAGCAACATTCATGCATTTGATGAACAATGTATTTCAACCATATCTCAACTCGTTGGTCATAGAATTCATTGATGATATCCTGACGTACTCACGTATCGAGGAGGAGCATGCCCAACATTTGAGGATTGTATTACAACGACCGATAAAGGAGAAGCTTTATGCCAAGTTCTCCAAGTGTGAGTTTTGGCTTAGTGCGGTGGCATTCTTGGGGCACGTGGTGTCGAGTGAGGGGATTAAGGTGAATCCAATGAAGATAAAGGTGGTTCAGAGTTGGCGTAGACCGTCCTCAGCTATTGAGATTTGGAGCTTTCTCGGCTCGGACGGATATTATCGTCGCTTCGTGGAGGGCTTATCATCTATTGCAGCACCTTTGACCAAATTGACCCAGACGGGTGCTCCTTTTAGGTGGTCGGATGAGTGTGAGGAAAGCTTTCAGAAGCTCAAGACTACCTTGTCCATCGCTCCTTTTCTAGTTTTGCCTTCAGCGTCAGTCTCTTATACAATGTGATGCTTCTCGGATCGGTATCAGGTGTGTCTTGATACAGGAGGGTAGAGTAATTGCTTATGCTTTGCGTCAGTTAAATCCTCTTGAGAAGAACTACCATGTCCATGATTGGAGTTGGCAGCCATCGTTCATGCATTGAAGATTTGGAGGAATTATCTCTATGGTGTGTCTTTTGAAGTATTTACGTATCTTCGGAGTCTTCGTCACTTGTTCAAACAAAAGGATCTAAATTTGAGGCAGCGAAGATGGTTGGAGCTGCTAAAAGACTTTGATATCACCATTCTATATCATCCCGAGAAGGCCAATGTGGTGGCCGATCCCTTGAGTAGAAAGGTGGTGAGTATGGATAGCCTTGCATTTATTCCTGTTGGTGGGAGACCGCTTGCAGTTGATGTTCAGGCTTTGCCAACCAGTTCGTGAGATTAAATATTTCGGAGCCTAGTCGGGTTCTTGCTTGTATGGTTTCTCGGTCTTCCTTATATGACCGCATTAGAGAGCGGCAATATGATGATCCCCATTTGCTTGTCCTTAAGGACAGTTCAGCACTATGATGCCAAGGTTGTTACTATTGGAGATGATGTGGTGTTGAGGATGCAGGGCCGGATTTGTGTGCCTAATGTAGATGAGCTACATGAGTTGATTCTTGAGGAGGCCCACAGTTCGCAGTATTCTATTCATCCGGGTCCCTCGAAGATGTACCAGGACTTGAGGCAGCACTATTTATGGAGGAGGATGAAGAAAGATATAGTGGGGTTTGTAGCTCGGTGCCTAAATTGTCAGCAGATGAAGTATGAGCATCAGAGACCGGACAGATTACTTCAGAGGTTTAAGATTCCGGAGTGGTATCAATATGGATTTTGTAGTTGGCTCCCACGAACTTCGAGGAAGTTGGATGCTATTTGGGTGATTGTGGATCGGTTGATCAAGTCCATGCATTTCATTCTAGTTAGGTCTACCTATTCTTTAGAGTGGTTAGCTAAGATTTACATCCGCGAGATTGTCCGCTTTCACGGTGTGCTGCTGTCCATCATTTTAGATAGGGGCATGCAGTTTACATAGTAGTTTTGGAGAGACGTGCAGCAAGAGTTGGGCACACAGGTTGGGCTGAGTACAACATTTTACCCTCAAACAGACGGGCAGTCCGAGTGCACTATTCAGATATTGGAGGATATGCTAAGCACTTTTGTCATAGATTTTGGTTATTCTAGGGATCAGTTTATCCCGCTCGCAGAGTTTGCCTACAATAAAACCTACCAATAAAATATTCAGATGGCTCCGTATGAGGCTTTATATGGGAGACTGTGTCGGTATACGGTGGGATGATTTGAGCCGGGGGAGGCTAGGCTTGACTTGGTTCAGGATGCTTTGGACAAGGTTAAATTGATTCAGGATCAGCTTCGCATGGCATAATCTAGACAGAAGAGTTGCACCGATCGGAAGGTTCGTGATGTTGCTTACATGGTTAAGGATAATGTACTGTTCATGGTTTCACCCATGAAGGGTGTTAAGAGGTTTGGGAAGAAGGGCAAGTTGAGCCCTCTGTATATTGTGTCGTTTGAGGTGCTTCAGAGGATTGGAGAAGTGGCTTACAAGCTTGCTTTACCGCCTAGTCTGTCGAGTGTTCATCCAGTATTTCATGTTTCTATGCTCTGGAAGTATGTCTGCGATCCGTGTCATAGTTTGGATTTTATCACGATTCAGTTGGATGGTGATTTGACTTATGATGTAGAGTCGGTGGCCATTTAGGATCGGCAGATTTGAAAGTTGAGGTCAAAAGACAGCTTCAGTGAAGATGCAGTGGAGAGGTTAGCCAGTTGAGGAGGCTACTTGGGAGACTAAGCGGGAGATGCAGAGCAGATATCCACACCTATTTGAGACTCCAGGTACGTTTCTATACCTGTTCGAGGACGGACATTTGTTTAAGAGGGGGAGGATGTAGTGACTCGGCCGGTCGTTTTGAGTGTTGTAGCCCCGCTCCCTAATTTACTGCTCATTTTATGCTTATTAGTTGCTATGTGACTTGCCGGGGTAGTTGGTTCAGTTTCGGGGACGTTTCGAAATGAGTTGAGACACTTAGTCTCAAGGTTGAAAGCTTAAGTTGAAAAGGTTGAATGGATGTTGACTTGTGTGTAATGGCTCCGGAATGGAGTTTTGATGGTTCTGATAGCTCCATTAGGTGATTTCGGACTTAGGAGTGTGTCCGGATAGTGATCTGGAGGTCCGTAGTTGATTTAGGCTTGAAACGGCGAAAGATGGAAAATTAGAAGTTTTGAAAATTGAAAAGTTTGACCGAGAGTTAACTTTGTGGTTACCGGGCTCGGGTTTTGGTTTCGAGAGTTGGAGTAGGTCTGTTGTGTCATTTATGACTTGTGTGCAAAATTTGAGGTCAATCAAACTTGATTTGATAGGTTTCAACATCGCTTGTAGAAGTTGGAATTTCTTAGTTTCCGTTAGGCTTGAATTGAGGTGAGATTCGTATTTTTCATAATGTTTGAGGTGATTTGAGGCCTCGACTAAGTTCGTATCGTATTTTAGGACTTGTTGGTATGGTTGGTTGAGGTCCCGGGGGCTTTAAGTGACGATTTGATGTTGGATGTTTTGTAAATTTGGTATGGTTGGACTCGTGGTTAAATGGGTTTCCGGATTTCATAACTTTTATTGGATTCCGAGACGTGGGCCAGGGGTCGACATTTGAATTAACTTTTTGACTTTTGATTAATAACTTAATATTTTCTTATGGAATTGATTCCTTTTGCTCATGTTGATTGTATCGAATTGTTTGTGGCTAGATTCAAGGCATTCAGAGGCTAATTCACGAGGCAAGGGCTTATTGGAGTAGAGATTTGCACGGTTTGAGGTAAATAACACTTCTAAACTTAGTTCTGAGGGTATGAAACCCCGAATTACATGTTATGTTATTGGTGTTGAGGTGACACACATGCTAAGTGACAGGCGTGTGGGTGTGCACTGTAGGAATTTGACTTGGTCAATTCCATGGAACTGTATAGTTGAATAATCTTGTTGTTATCCGTATATTCTCCATGTGTTAGAGAAATTGAGCTGCTAGTCATGTTAGAAATAATGCTTAGGCTACACGATGGTATTGTTGGGACCCACAGAGGTCGTATTGCATGTTGAATTATCTGTTTAAATTGCAATTATGTACTCAGTCAGAGCTATTATTTACATATCATATCTCAGTCTCAGTTACTATTTATTGATACATCATATCATCATTGTTTGGGCTGATTATCATGATTCTTGTGAGCCCGAGAGACTTGAGAGATTGATGATTGAGTGAGGCCAGGGGCTTGATTATGAGGATATTTATGGGATCAGGCTTCACACTGCATGATATTTTATTGATTCATGCCATGATTGGCTTACTATAGTTCTTGGGCTGGATTTTCCCCTCCGGAGTCTGCACACCCATAGTGAGTGCACGTACCTACTGAGTGTGAATGCCGAATGGCTATGAGGATGGAGTGACTATGAGGACTGAGTGACTGTGAGGAATGAGTGACCATGAAGATGGAGTGAATGAGAGAACTGAGTGTTTGATACTCTGAGAGTATGCATATGATTTCATCACCGTTTTATTACTCCAGTTGGCATACGTAGCTGACATGTGGATATCGAGATGCATCATTTCTTATCTTAGTTGTATTTGGCATATCCTACCTGTTTAGGATTTATTTGTTAAATTGGAACCGTGTCTACCTTTCTGTATCGTATTTATATAATTTAACTGTACCGTGTGAAGCTCGTCACTAATTTCAGCCCAATAGTTAGACTTGTTACTTGCTGAGTTGGTTGTACTCACGTTACACCCTGCAATTCGTGTGCAAATGCAGGTGTTTCTGGATCCCTCTGTTTTCTTCTGCTCCTCCCCTACCCCTCAGTTTTCTTTATTCAGTTTCTTCTTTCTTAGATAGAGTATCAGACTTTGTATTTATATAGATGCTCATGAACTCAGTGATACTCTGGTTTTGGAAAACTTCTGTATCGAGTTGTGACGGTTTTTATCAATTTTTTGAGATTTTTACTTATCTAAATCTGTTATAGTATATTTTATATTTGGAAGAGTTAGAAATTTCTGAGTAGTCAGCTTGCCTAGCACCATGATAGGCTCCATCACGATAGGTTGAGTTTTGGGTCGTGACAGAGAGGTTGAAATTTTTAAAAATTGTGAGACTCAAATAGATGATGCTATTAAAGTGTGAAGTTTATAATACTTCAAGGATAACTTAATTCTAGGAGCTGAAATTTTGTTTTGTGTTTTGTAAAAGTAAAGTATGTTTTGTGTGCAGTTTTTATTTTGTTTTTGATGAACTTCAGGATTATTGGAGTTGAAGTTGTGTTCTGTATTTGTAAAACTATAACATGTTTTGGATGAAGTTTCTGTTCTGTAATTTCTGAACTTCAGTATTCTTAGAGCTGATGTTTTGTTATGTATTTGCTGAACTTCAGCATTCTTAGAGCTGAAGTTTTGTTCTATATTTCTCTGAAGTTAGAGAGCTTTAAAATATAACTTAAGTCAAATTGTGCTGAAGTTTTAAATGATTTTTTTGATAATGTTCTGAAGTTATTTTTCCCACCTTTAATATTTTGTAACAGATGGCATCTAAGAAATCTAAAGCACCTAGAATACGTAAAGCTCCTTCAGTCCCTGTTGTTGTACCTACAAAACCAGGGGAGAGATATTATGAGTTTCGAGATTGGTTTAACTGTCGTGCTTACTGGAAGGGGAAGCACGATTTGAAGGGTTTAATTGCAACTTTCTTGACTCCTGCACAACAGGAGAAGCTGAATAATGGTACATTTCTATATGTCATGGCTATGGAGAAGTTCTATTATAGCATGAAGTTGGTTCATTGTTTGATTCTTTCTCGCGTATTCACCAATGATTGAGATTCCATTAGTTTCAAGATTTTTGGTTGTGATGTATCATTCAACCTTGAAGACTTTCACATTATGTGCGGTTTGAGGATCATAACACATAATGTTGAAAAACCAATTAAATGAGAGAGTAAGATTTTGAAGCGCTATTTTGGGAAGTCTAGGGTGTGACCTTGAAGGTATAACGACCCGGCCGGTCGTTTTGAGAATTTAAGTCCCGTTCGGCAGCATTAGGCCCCGAGCAACTTCGTAGTATGTGTATTGACTTGCGTGAGTAGTTGAACTCGTATCGAAATGGGTGTTTGGGTTTTGTAAAATTTATCGGGTTTCGAGGTGCGGGCCCGAGGGTCAACTTTTGTGTCATTTTTAGATTTTGATAAAGATTGAGGCTTTATGATCCGGAATAGTTTCTTATGAGTTTTATTTGTGCTTTGAAGTTATTTTGGTTAGGTTTGAGCCACCCGGAGGTCATTTCACCCGAGAAGTTCATTTTAGAGTATCAGTTTATCTTCTTTGAGGTAAGTATCTTGCCTAACTTCGTATGGGGAACTACCCCTTAGGATTTGAGTCTTTTATGCTAATTGTAGTCTGTTTACGCGAGGTGACGAGTACGTGCTCGGACTTATTTGTGAAAAATTGGCCTTTTAGGGTTCTTAGGTCCCTGTATTCACTGCATATGCACTTGTTCTCATTATGATTGTATTTCTTAATTACTAGTTTCACTTCTACATGCTTTAATTAGAATTAATTACTTCATGATCCACTCTTGTTGTTCATTTTTTTCATATGTGCCTTAGCTAAAATTGTTATCTCTTCTATTGCCATGTTGTCTTTTTTCTAACTGCTTATCTTTATTTGAAGTTATAATTATCTCTTCTGTAATTGTTCATCCTTAATTGAGGCTATGATTATCTTTATACTGCTTATCCTTAATTGAATTTGTTGTGTCTCTTTCGTAATTTCCCAACCTTAAAAGAAGTTTAGTTATCCTATATCTTAGTTGACTTATCCTTATTTGGAATTATTCGACTTATGTTAGCTCTTGTTGTTGAACTGTACCTTGTGGGACCGTTGTTACCTATTATTTCCTTCCCTGTTGAATTGTTCATATTATGACTAGCATTCTCTATTGTGGCTACTTCTTGTGAATTAGTTCCTCCATTCATTCGATTTCTTGAATTTATGGGTTGTTTTAATTGTCGTACCCTTGTATTAGTATTATTGTTGCTATTGTATTTGTTATTGTGATGCACGAGGTTTCTACCGTGCGGTTGTTATTGTGATGCACGAGGTTTCTGCCGTGCGATTGTTGTTATAGGGTTGTACGAGATATCTGCCGTACTATTGTTACTGTTGATATTTGCACATGCGGCGTGACAAGGCGGGATATATATATATGGGTTGCGCATGTGGCGAGACAAGGTGGAAACATTGTTATGCACGTGTGGCGAGACAAGGTGGATACTTACTTTATTATTTCACACGTGGCGAGCCAAGGTAGGCTATGCCAAGGATTGATTTGTGATGACTTGTGATGGCCTGGGGACATTCTTGTTATTGATGTTTGTGTAGTGGTACACTTACCTGTGTGAGCTTTATCTTGTGGAAAGTTGATGTTTATCTACGTGCTGTCCATTTCTTTTCCTATATTTGCTAGCGTACATGAACTATGTTAGGACACTTGCACAAACATACACGTAGTTGAACACTCCTATCGGTTAAGAGGTTTTCTTGATATTATTGAGTATAGATGCACACCCTTCTTTACTTTCCTTCTATGTGAGAATGGCTCTATTTGGCTCGTGAGTCATCAGTGTGGTTATGAAGTGTAATGAGGGCACAGGATGCCAAGTGTTAGGGTTCAGGTATTGGGATCCGTGAGTTGTGAATAGTATGAGGTTCGGTACCTCGTAGAGTTTATTGGCTAAGACCTGGTGTGAAAGTGGTTGTTTTCATCTAGTTGCTACCTGCCTTCTTTTAATTGTGTTCATCAGATTTAGGCTGTGTTTTCGTCCGTTCTTCTATGTCATTATTATGGTGTTCCGCTGATAGTTGTTGTATCCCTTTCTTACTGAAATTTACCGTATTAATTGCTACTTCCCCTAGTCTTAATGTAGATATCATACTCTGTTGTTCTATACTTGTTCAGGTTATTTAGTCCAGTAGGTGTCTTGACTGTTCCTCGTCACTACTCCACTGAGGTTAGTCTTGATACTTGTTGGGTACCGCCGTGGTGTACTCATACTATATTTTTGTATATTTTTTGTGCAGATCCACGTATTTCGATGTCAATTGATCATTAGATAATTGTGCGGATTTTTGCTGTGGAGACTCAAGGTAAACCTGATGTTGCGTTCACAGGCTTCAGAGTCACCTTCCTATTTTGTTTTCACACTGTTTTACCTATTTCCATCAGTTGTATTTAGAAATTTGTAGCAAACTCTGTAGAGCTTATGACTTGTACTGCCGGTTTTGGGAATTGTATATTTTATAGAGATTTTTATTTCAAAAATTGTTAGATGTTATTTAATTATTATTGTTATTCAGTAAATATTAGGCTTACCTAGTCCCTAAGACTAGGTGCCATTACGATACCCAACGGAGGGGAAATTAGCTCGTGACAGAAGGACATTCGAAAGTATATGACACAGAATCAAATTGAAAAGGATGATGTGAATTTCAAACACGTATGCGAGAGTGATGAAGATCATGTGAAGCTTATGGAAATTCTTATTGTGGAGTCTATTTTGTTCGGAAGAAAGCATGAATCAACTGTGTTGGAGGACTATGCAGCAATTGTTGAAGACGATGAGGCTTGTCTTAATTATCCTTGGGGTAATGCATCTTATGAGAAGCTTATTACCTCAATGAAGCATGCTTTGGACAACAAGGACAAAAAAATCCAACTGAGTATATTGTAGGCGGATTTCCATATCCATTATGTGTTTGGTTCTATGAGCGCTTTCCAAATATTCGGGACAAGTATTTAAAAGATGACGACTACCTTGATGTCCCTCAGGATCCCAGGATGTTCGTTATCCATCTTTGGGAGAGCCTAAATTTAAAGAACTTCATGCGGATTACTTCAGTAATCATGGTGTAAGTTAATGTTCTTTATTTTTCCTTTTTTCTGTAGTTTTGTTAATATGTTGACGTATCAGTTTTATTTTATTTTTCCTAATATACTTTTTGTATTAAACTGAAATATCGGACATTTAGGGTATTGGAGATAATTCCTACCGAAGAGGAATTGAATTCAATGCATTTAATTGGACAATTACCATGCAGCCACAGTCGTTCGAAGATACTGAATCCGGTTCCTTCAACTAATGAATCACCCCGTAGTCGGAGTCGATCAAAAAAAACCAATCAAACTCCTGTAATTAGAGAATCACCTCGTACCCGGAGTCGTTCTAAACGTTCTACAATGGCGTTTGATGATGAATTAGTTAACACAATATGTCGTGTAATTTTTTTTGTGTGTTTAATCTGAAAGTTTTCATACTATTTTTTGCTTAATTAAAGTTTTATGTGATGTTTTTGTTCTGTATTTTGCTGAACTTCAATATTATTTTTTGAGCTGATGTTTTTGTTCTGTATTTTGTAAAACTATAGCATGTTTTATCTGCAATTTTTGTTCTGTTTGTGATGAACTTCAGCATTCTAGGAGCTGAAGTTTTGTTTTGTGTTTTGTAAAAGTAAAGTATGTTTTGTCAACAGTTTTTGTATTGTTTTTGATGAACTTCAGTATTCTTGGAGTTGAAGTTGTGTTCTGTATTTGTAAAACTACAGCATGTTTTGGCTGAAGTTGTTGTTCTATATTTGTTGAACTTCAGTATTGTTAGAGCTGAAGTTTTGTTCCGTATTTGCTGAACTTCAGCATTCTTAGAGCTGAAGTTTTGTTTTGTGTTTTTATTTTCTGAAATTGTTGTGTTGTTTCTATTTCTATACTAGAAGGTAATGAGAGAAGTTAAAAACCATGAAACATAAGAAAGGTGCATGATCGCGAAAGAAGTTGTTCAAGAGTTTCGACGGGATGAGCGATCTGTTTTTGTGGACAGGGTTGTGAAAAAGGTCTAGGTAAGCTTATTTACAGAGAAGTCTTTTTTCCTGCTAATATTATTCTTTTAGTCAGAATAATCATTGTTAGTATTTTTTTATAGGAATATTTTGATTAGAAGTTCGAAAAGTTGTTTGAGATTATCGACAAGTCAAAAGGAAGAGATGATGGCGATGCAAATTTTGAATTCCTGAACTATCGATAATATGATAGGATGAACGACTCTTTCGAACTTCAATCTGATATTAATACTGGTCATGATGGACTGCATAAAGTTGCAGATGAAAATGTAAGAGGTGAGGAAGCAGCTCTTGAAGGGCAAGTTCAAGTATTCGAGCAAGTTCAATGTGTTGAACGACAAATTGAAGCAGAATGTTCTAGTATTGATAGACTTGGCAAAGTTTCTAGATATGATGAACAATTATCAACCAAGAATGTAGGAAGCAAGAAAGGTGCAGATGATAAAGTTGTCGGTACTGAAGAACATGTACCGACTTGTGATTTGGGTAGTCCTATTGCAAAAGGCAATGTATTTACGGATGTAGATGATGAATCTATTGGTACTGAAGAACAAGCATCGAGTGACGTGGGTACTCATATTGGGAAAGGCAATGCGTTTGCAGAAGCATTAGCTATTTGCCAAGAAAGTTTAGGTACAAAGACACAAACAGTTGTCACTATTTNTATATATATATATATATATATATATATATATATATATATATATATATATAGTGGTGCTTCAATTGATTCCGATGATGATGCATTGCATGAAGATAGAGTCGAGAAAATCCTTCCACCAAAAACTCCAAGGCTCCTCGACGACACCATTGAATGAAGCTGGAATTGCTGAGATCAACAAGTATGCAGTCTGGTGATAGCGCAGTGGAAGGTAAACGTCAAGGTATTCTATACATCACGAAATTATTACATTTGATCCAAGTTTTTATTTTCAGTTTGAAATTTTACATACTTTCTTTTCTTTTTTCTGCTTTTTGATGATTATTCAGAAAGACTCAATGGAGCTGAAAGAGAAATTGGTGAGCTCATTCGGCTATATGAAAATGGAGAAATACATCTTTTCATATCTATTGGCTCATTTAGTCAGTATTATTTAATATATTTGCCTTTCTTTTTAATACTCTCGTCACCTCGTGCGTACGTAGCAGCCAAAGCTAGCAGAACATAACAATTACATCGCCTAGGGAATACTTTCCCCCTCATAAGATTATACATGAGACTTTTCTCGCTCTGAAGTTCCATAACCAGCTCCAACGCCTCTCTAACACCTCAAACCAAAAGCCCATTGATCTGAACTAGTCAAACAATCATGAAAAACCAATAACAATATACTGCAACATCATACTTAATTAATTTATAATGATTCTCAACTCTACTCGAAATATCAATAAAGTCAACCCTCGGGCCCTAGATTCCTTAAATTTTCAAAGATAACCATTACCCATAATATTACGAACTCAAATATATAATTAATTCCTAATTCTATTTCCAAAATAGTGGTCAAAATCCAAAAATACAAATTTATAGGTTTTCTCCTAAAATCCCAAAATATTTCCACAATATTTCATGTTTAAATCCACATATATTCCATGTATGCAAATCACAATGGTAGGAATCACTCAGAAAGGATGAATAGAATGACACTCCTAAGTTGCCCCCAAGGCCGACACCAATGAGAGAAAAGAGGTGAAATGAGCCTAACCCGTGTTCTTAAATCAAACATTCTGCCCAGCAGCGGTCCATCAGTCGCACCTGCGGAAACATCCATCGCAAGTGCGGTTCTCTCCAAGCCCCGACAAATCCTCTTATGCAGACCAAATTCTGCTCTTGCGTGACCGCTTCTGGATATTTCTGCATCTGCGGCTATCCCAGCTCCAGTACAAATGTCGCTTCTGCAACCACAACACTACACCCGCGGGGTCGCACCTGCGGCCAAAGTCTCGCAGGTGCGATTACACAAGAAGACTTAAGCTTCAGAAATCCTTTAACTCTAAAATTCGATCCGATTCCAATCCGATTCGCGCTCGGGGCCCTTTGGGACCCCATCCTGTCATGACCCAAAACCAACCAGTCGTGGTGGCGCCTATCATGGTACTGGGCAAGCTGACTATTCAAACATTTCCAACACTTTAAATCTTGAAAGATACTAAAACAATTTAAATCAAAGAAAATTCTCTTGAAACAGGATATGAAATCATAACTCAATACATAAATTCTTCCCAATACCGGGGTGTCACCGAGTACATGAGTATCTACCTAAGGACATAGTCTGGTACAATGTCTAGAAAGTAAAGACTGAATAATAAACTGAAAGATAAGGGATGTGAGTCAAGGTCTGTGAATGCCAAGTAGCTACCTCGATGATCTACGAAGGTCTGGACTCTGCAAATCAGCAACCACCGTGACCGGAAGTACCTGAATTTGCACACGAGGTGCAGGATGTAGCGTAAATACAACCAACTCAATAAGTAACAAATCTAATCTTTGGACTGAAAGTAGTAACGAGTCCCATTATTACAGTTCCATTTCAACATTTAACAGCACGAAAAGTTACGGAAAATATGACAGTGATATCTCAAAAATTCATAATTTAACAGGTAGAGGTACAAGAATTTAGACATGCTTTTAGGATTTACAACCAAACTTAACACATAACAGGGCAGATCCAGCCCAAATGCAAATAAAATAGGGCAGATACAGCCCAAATGCGAATAAACATGGCAGATCCAGCCCAAATGTAAATAAATAGGGCATATCCAGCACAACTACTAGCATTGCGCCCACTGTGGATGTGCAGACTCCGGAGGGGCCGATCTACCCATCCGCTATAATAAGCTAAATCCTGGCATGAATCAATAAACCTGTTGCGGCGTGCAGCCCGACCCCATAAATACCACTCACAATAGGCCCTCAGCCTCACTCAGTCAATAACCTCTCCAGTCTCTCGGACTCACCAGAATCATGTTAATCAGCCCACAAAGGATGATATGATATAACACGTAAAGACAACAGAGACTGAGACATAATATTCAAGTAATAACTGTGACTGAGTACAAATTGACAGATTAAGCAATTAGTTCAACAACAAAGAATCAATTCTATAAGAAAATACTAAGCTCTTAATCAAAAGTCAACTCAAAGGTCGGCCCCCGGGCCCACGTCTCGGAATCGAGTAAAAGTCACAAAATTAGAACATCCATTCAACTACGAGTCTACTCATACCAAAATCAATCAAATCCGATACCAAAAGCTAAATCAAATCTCCAAAATTCAGCCTAAAAACTTTCCTCCATTTTCCCCCAATTTTCCAACCCAAATCACTAATTAAATGATGAAATCAAAGACATAAACATGTAATTTAACTAAAAATAAGTAAGAATCACTTTCCCCAATCACCCACTTGAAATTCTCTCCAAGAATCGCCTCCCACCGAGCTCCCAAAATCAAATTGTGAAAATGAGCTCAAACCCTCGTTTTGAAAATATTTAAGTTTCTGCCCAGATATCCTTCATCGCAATCGAGGCAAAACCCTCGCGATCGCGAGCACAATAAATGCTGCCCCACTAGATATCCTTATGCGAACGCGGAGACCTCCACGCGAATGCGAACCACTGCTTCCTCAGACATACGCGATCGCGAAGCATAAACGCGTGTGAACCAGCTGCCTCCTCTCCTCTTCGCAAACGTGGCTTTGCCCACGCATTCGTGATGCTCTGCTCGGCCCACTTATGCGATCGTGAGTAAAAGTCATAACTACCCCAAATAAGCCTACGCGATCACGGACCTGTCCATGCGATCGCGTATAAGGAAACCAGACACAAACACCAGAAAAACTTCAGCCATAGCACCAATTCCAAAATTGACCTGTTAACCATCCGAAACTCACCCGAGGCCCCTAAACCTCAACCAAATATGCCATCAAGTCCCAAAACATAATACTAACTTAGTCGAGCCTTCAAATCACGTCAAACAATGCTAAAACCACGAATCGCGTATCAATTCAAGCCTAATGAACTTTTTAACTTCCAACTTCTACATTCGATGCCGAAACCAATCAAATCACGTCCGATTGTCCCCAAATTTTGCACACAAGTCACAAATGACACAATGGACCTACTCAAACTCTCGGAACCCCAAACCGAGTACGGTAACCACAAAGTCCACTATCGGTCAAACTTCCAAATTTCAAATGTTTGCTATTTCAAGCCTAATACAACTATGGACCCCAAAATCACTATTCGGACACGCTCCTAAGTACAATATTACCCAACGGAGCTAACAGAATCATCAAAACTCCATTCCGAAGCCATTTACACATAGGTCAACATCCAGTCAACCATTACAACTTAAGCTTTCAACATTGAGACTAAGTATCTCAATTAATTATGAAATCTCTCCGGACCCAAATCAACTACCCCGGTAAGTCACATAACAACAATTAAGCAGGGAATGAGCAGTAATGGGGGAACGAGGCTACAACTCTCAAAACGACCGGCCGGGTCGTTACACATCCAAACATACCAACAAATTCCAAAACACAATACAGACTTAAGCGAAGCTTCAAATCATGCCAAACAACATCAAAACTACGAATCGACAATTGAAATATTTCTTTAATCTTCCAAACATTCAAACTTCGCTGAACACGTTCAAATCATACTTAAACATCCTGTAATGATGCCAAACTTTATGGACAAGTTATAAATCACGATACAAACCTATTTCAAGGCTCAAAACCCCAAACGGACATTAATAACATCATAATCCACTTCAAACCAAATTTATGAAATTCTAAAACCTTCAAATGCCAATGTTTCACAACATACGCCGAAATACTTCCGGGCGGTCTGATACTCTACCCAAACATACGCCCAAGTCTGAAATCATAATACGAACCTATTGGAACCTTCAAATCCCGATTCTGAAGTCATTTACTTAAAAGTCAAACCTTAGTCAACTCTTCCAACTTTAAGCTTCCGAAATGAGAATTTTCCATCCGAATCAACTTCGAACTTACCGAAATCCAATTCCGACCACACGTACAAGTGATACAACATGAAGTGAAGCTACTCACAGCCTCAAACCGTCGAATGATGCACTAGAGCTTAATACAATAGGTCGGGTCGTTACATTCTTCCCTACATAAACATACGTTCGTCCTCGAATGTGCCAAGAATGGTTCCGGAGTTGTCTAAAATCAATGTTTGACACCTCGTGCACCTACTCATGCCACTACAACCCATGTGAGCATATTAGCTTGAGCCAGACTGAAGATTCGTCCTGCTACCTTAGCCCACAAGCCTTAAAACCAAATTCCAATATCGGGAATTCTCTACGAGACCTGATTCTAGCGTATGAACACCATATCAATCACTACACACTATATCAAAACATGATCATGCACCTATACTAAAATCGCACCATACACCACATAAGTCGTTTGCCCATAATAACATCCTCCGACCACAATAGCTGCAATTTTACGAATCTGATGCCCGCAGTGCACCTCATAACACATATAAGCCTTGTTACAACTCTCGTAATACTGCCACGACGAAATAGATGTGTAGAAACTCATTACCATCTGCCAAATCAATAAATCATGGGGTTTCCCCACCTGACAAGAATCATTACCTTATTATGAACTAAGTAACGATATTTTCTCTTTAATAAACCCCACATAAATCCGACCGCACTTATCTCGGGTCCAATAACCCCGTCTCACCCAGTACAAGCTGCTCGGGCAATAAGCCACCTCACACACCGTCTAAAATCTCATACAACATCATCAAAGCACAAACTAGCTACAACTCGAATGTGACCCATAGGGAAGAACAAACTCTGGCAAAGAACCATCCAGCCCGCGTAATGAATAAAATGGCCAAACCGATGTTATGGCTCTATTTTAGATATGGGATATAAGGTACACAAAATAAGTATAAGGAAGCGTTCTTAACATCTCACTGTTGCGGTGTGAAACCCGATCCAAATATGACATTGTTGCGGCGTGCAACCCGATCCAAACATGACATCATTGAGGTGCGCAACCCGATCCAAACAATATACCCGTGGCGGCGTGCCACCCAATCCAAACAATATACCTGTGGTATCATGCCACCCGATCCAAATAACATATCCGTGGCAGCGTGCCACCTGATCCTCCCATAACAATCAATAATATAACACCCATCAAACCTTAATGCTTTCACTTACGAAATGTTCGACTATCGACCACAAGCACGCCAAATGCATAATACAACCCTGGGGAGACCGATAACGCTATACGCTACAAAACTCAAGCATGACCAAGGTACAATGAATAACCTGCATCTCGAGAGCCATTTTGCTCATATAACACCACAAGCTACACAAGATCACCGCATATGTGCGAATAATCAAGTCGTCTCACAACCCACCTCGCACAATAGAGTATTACATGAAATATCTGACAATGGGAATAACATCCAATGCGCGAAGATTCCTCCAAAAACAATGCTATGCTGAATAATTACACCCGACCTGATGTAGAGAATATAATTCACATTAGTTTCACCAATGGACCTCAAACCGATTATGATCATACCATACTAGGACAACAACCTTTCAAGGATCCATTATGGCCCTATTCATGACACACACAAGCAGCTTAAATCTTGACCAAACTCCCACAGGTCGCAACTAAATGAATAGAGTGCCTTTTAGGCATAAACTCTCGCATTAGCGATAGTACCAAATTCCCCATACTTGGTTTCAATCCTTTACAATTAAGTGACTAACATGTCACATTTATACAATTTCCCCGTGGGATATGTTCTCATGATCTTCCGCACCAGGTAGCAAAGTTTGCACCTCCACACCACCAACCGTACTAATTCTGTAAAGCAAAATAAGAATTTGCAATTCAATACACAAATCCTCTTACACAAGACACCGTTCTCATGTGACACAAAGATAATGATAGCTTACTCCGAACTTCTGAATCCTTTCCCCCACTCCTCCGAGCTAGGGACATCCCTAACAAAACTGAACCATAACCTGATTATCAACTTCCAATTTCCATATCGCTCACTGCACCTGTCATGCCGCTATGCGACAGTGCAATCACTTCATCATGACCCCATGGACTACTAGTAGAATAAACACTCCATTGGCTAGAAACCCTTCACTTAACTAATATCAGAAGAACTATTACTACACACAACTGAATTCCCATAACTGCAAAAAAATACAAACCTCGAGTTGTGGTCCAAACCGCCATAACTCTTCTAGATCCATTTACACATAATAATGCCATTTGAATCAAATACCTCCCGAATTGATCAAATTATGATGGTTGTCAAGCCCGTACATATAACCACAAACCACCTGTATAACTTAACATGCCGAAGGAACTGATCATTGCCATAATTATGCTGATTCAAACCATTACTAACCGACCTAACTTCCTCCAATTTACTCTTGACTTGCCTTAGAAATAATAATAGCTCCATTTAAAAACATAAAGAAACTCAATCAGCACTCATCCCGAGTGACCCAAATCACGAGATCATATCGTCTCAATACCCATGAACCATCTCATACCCACCTCTAGTGCACAATAGCATCTCCAGCTGGTACACCCATTCTGTAAGACCTTCCGCGAATCCAAAGCTATTTCTTCCATTCTCCAATACTATCCCGCAGACCCGATGATAACATAGAAAATTCCCTAAGTATTCTTCACACTCTGCTGCAAAATCCTGGTCTTCAACCACACAACAAACCCAAAATCCTTGGGCACCGCACTTATATCCTTGAACCCATTAGAACTACTATTGAGAGTCACCCACTCTGACCTCATCCCAAATATAACCAAACTCCATCGCTCTCTTAGCACATGAACACTCCCCAAAGAAGCAACCAAATGAATTCTTTTCCCTGTACATCATATCCACAAGAAGTATAAACTCTAAGTCTTCCCAAAACTTGCACATGAATCGATAAGGTGAAATATATCCCACATTCATCAAGTCCTTTGCTCAAGTTACCCCTGATATTTTCTTTTCTTAGTCATGATTAATCCACCAATGCACCGATAACTAGGAACCGCACAAGCAGAAAACCATGCGATCCAGTTATAGACGGTGGGCTCACCCAGTTAGCTTTAAGCTACAATCACATAAATATAGAACCCACAAATACTCCTCCTCCTCAATTACCATGATCTTGCACCGCCCACCTGCCAAATTTCTCATAGTCTCTTGTTAAACTTTTCATGAACATTCCGAATTATCATCCACAAACACATATTCAACCTTCTGTCGAGTAGTAAGTATAACTCTTCGTAGAAACTTCATCAAAATCACGCAACCGCTAACCTACTCACAGGAGATAACCTACCTGTGGAATTCCATACTGACATCTCCCAACAACGCTGCACTGGGTACAACAACCACAAAATCAGTAAATCCTCCTGAGCCCGTGCTCGTCCACCAGCTATAAGAGTCTGTTCATTCTCCATTAGCATCCACTGAAAGTCTGGCCATATGTTCCAAATATGAAGTCAGGTTGCACCCAAAAATGATAATCAAGCATTTCACACCCCTCTTCCTTTCAGGAAAACTCCTCTTTGTCATATTCAATCTTCCTCAATACAGTAGCCACCATCCCAATGAAATTTATAGATTTAGTCATTAACCACCATGATCCTCAAATCGCTCTAAACTTCCTCAAAGCATGTGGCTATCCTACCACGAAATCCATACGCTGCTCTACCACTCCCACTTAGATAAACCCATCTCCTTAAGAAAACTTCTCGGCCTCTGATGTTCATAGTTGGCATGCTAGAAATTCAACCACCGCGACATACCTCCCACCATGTCCTTCCTCATCCTTCGCAGCCCAAATATTGCCTCAAATCAAAATCCATCCCTATAGAACCTGAACTAATAAATTGCTTCAAACGTTAAGTCCCCTAGAAGATCATCTTTCTCAAGCCATCAACATCAGAAACACCGATTCAATTATGAAACCGCTACACACCGCTATCTCTAATAACTGCTTCTCAGGCACCATTTCACAACACCCTGCCCCAAAGGCAAATCAACAGTACCATAGCACCGACAAACCTTAATGCGTTCAAACAAGGACGACGACACCACATCACACATGAGAATTCCACCACGCTCAAAAATATCAAGTCTCGTTACTCCATCAACCAAATCTTGAACATCCATAGTCTGATTGCCTATCCTCCGCTAGAATTAAATATCGAACCTCTAAACCATGATTCGAGAAGTTCTCCTTTCGAGTCATTCATTGTCGCCCATAAATGAGAAATCTACTACACAACAATACATCACGGTAACAATGCACGAATATCATAGTAATCTGTGCACAACCTCAAAACCATAGGCAATACTGATCCATGGCTGAAACGACAGAACCCCTTTCCACAAGACAACGATAATAACTTGCTTGAATACGCAGTGAGAAATATCCTGCACCACATCTGCAGCACCACTACAACTCCTTGATGCCCAATTGATAACAAGCACTCCACGTAGCATAAGATTGTGTAGGAAGGAAATGAGGGTATAAGCTTTAATGGAATCAAATCGCACGATGAGGAAACAACAAGGAAAGTGCTCCTAACAGCCTTGTAGCCTCTCAAAGAAAAGTACAGAAGTCTCTGAACCGATCCGCGAGACTGTACTAGACTTGCACATGACTCGTGATACCCAAGTGAACCTAGAGTTCTGATACCAAGTTTTCATGACCTAAAACTCACTATAGGCCGTGATTGCGCCCAACGTCGCTGTTAGACAAGCCAACGGTGAACTATCACGTTAATTGTTCATTTTATTACTTTCAAAATCATAAAGTTTATTAAGGAAATTTATGCCCTTAAAATCACTGGTACATACATAATTAGTATTGCATAACAATAAAAGGTGATAATAATATGTGAATCCGTAAGCATCAACTAGAATATCCCCAGAACCCGGTGCCATAAGTGCATGAGCATTTACTAAGGAGTACAATAATAATACAACATCTGTCTGGAATATAAATAAGACAGGACAAAGTAAATAGTATGGCAGAGACTTTGTGGGTTACGATACGTAGCCTGGAATGTAGCTCACGATAAAGTCTCCTCAGCAGCTGTGCCTATGCGCCCAGATGACCACCAAATAAACCTGTCAGATCCTGCACATTTAGTGCAGAAGTCCAACATAAGTACATATATTAACGCGTACCCAGTAAGTATTTAGCCTAACTCCAGAGAAGTAGTGACGAGGGGTTGACATCAACACTTACTAGAGGTCCAATAAAGCAATATGATAAATCGTAAGCAGATATGAAGCACCACATAATAATGGGATAAACGGTAACCAACATATTTTTTCAAAATTATTTTACTTATATAAACTTCTCAACCTTCGTATCCTATCTCAACAGCTCGGAAAATATCAAGTGCCAAAATCAAAGGAATGAGGAATACCATATAAAATGCCAGGCATCAGTGGAAGTATAATCTCGTGAATATTCGGACTGCTAGCGATATAACGCATGATTATGTCGAGGTCATACGACCCGATCCCGAATAATGAGTAAACTGTGAGGGTCGAGTGGCACGAACCATAGATGCATCTATTATACTGCCGAGGCGTTCGGCCCGCTCCACAGAAAGGAAGGAAATTTATCGAATTACGAGAAACGTGCTTACAATACAGTACATGAACACAAACTGAATATAACCTTTACTGTTTCTCAAGTAACTTGCCAACAATTCAAGATGATAAGTACAAATAATTCAAATATTAAATGATAACGTCCTAAGTCTACCCAGACAAAAACATGCTTTAGTTACGTATAGACTCTCGTCACCTCGTACGTATGCAATACCTAAAACTAGTAGCACATAACAATTACATCGCTTAGGGGGTAGTTTCCCTCTCACAAGATTAGACAGGAGACTTACCTCACTCCGAAGTTCCATAACTGGCTCTAACGCCTCTCTAACACCTCAAACCAAAAGCCCATCGATCCGAACTAGTCAAACAATCATGAAAATCCAATAAACATATACTCCAACATCATACTTAATTATTTTATAACAATTCTCAACTCCGCTCGAAAAGTCAATAAAGTCAACCCTCGGGCCCACGTTCCCGGATTTTAAAATCTTTTGAATATAACCATTACCAAATATATAATTTAATTTTAATTCCATTTGCTAAATCGTGGTCAAAATCAAAAAAGTACCAATTTCTAGGTTTTCTCTTAAAATCCCAAACATTTCCATAAGTTTTCATGTTTAAATTCACATATATTCCATGTATGTAACTCACAACAGTAGGAATCACTTACCTCACAAAGGATGAATAGAATGGCACTCCAAAATCGCCCCAAGGCCTGCTCTAATGATAGAAATAAGGTGAAATAAGCCTAAACCACATACTTAAATCAAGCATTCTGCCCAGCGACTTTCGCACCAGCGGTCCATCAGCCACACCTATAGAAAAATCCATCGCAGGTGCGGTTCTCTCCAAGCTTAGGCAAATCCGCTTCTGTGGACCAAAATCAGCTCCTGCATAATCGCTTCTACGATCCAGCCCTCATTCCTGCACACTCGCACATGCGGAGACCTTTCGCTTCTGCGAACCCAGCCGCCCAGCTCACATTCCGCTCTTGTGGAGCATTCTTCGCATCTGCTGCCATCCCAGCTCCAATCCAAATGTCACAAGTGCGATTACTCCAGAAGCATTAAGCTTCAAAAATCCGTTAAGTCCAAAATTCGATCCAATTAGTGCCTGGGTCCCCCCGGGACCCCATCCAAACATACCAATAAGTTCCAAAATACAACGGACTTAGTCAAAGCATCAAATCACTCAAAACAACATGAAAATTATGAATCTACTATCAAAACCTTTCTTTATTCTTTCAAACATTCAAACTTCACCGAACGCGTCCGAATCTTACTTAAACATTTCGGAATGATGACAAACTTTACGCACAAGTTATAAATCACGATGCAAACCTATTCCAAGGCTCGGAACCCCAAACGGACATCGATAACATCATAAACACTTCAAACCAAACTTATGAATGTTTGACTAGTTCTCCTAATATTTTGTGTGACACAGTGATATCCCCAATTTTAATTTATGTTCATTTTTGCTGGGTAGTACACGAGAGACTGGTTCAGAAGCTAATTTTGGTGCTATTGTTGTTGGTAAAGAGAGACAAGAAGATCATGAACAGTAGGGAGTTGGAGAAGTATCAGCCCCTATGGCTGTGGAGTTTTCCTCTGTTGTTGAACCACAACAGTTAGTTGTGACAGAGTAGTAGGAACAACAGGCAAAAAGAAAACCAGCTAAAGTAGGGAAAAAGATTCGTATGGAGAGTATTTGGTTGAAATCTCCTTACGTCATTCTTAAACAAAAGGCAAGGGGGCAAGATTGGAAAGCAGGAAAGACTACACAAAGGTATCCATTCCACTATGTTAATCAAGATAGCAAATTGATGCAGAGATTTACAGACTGGTTGAAGACAGATGCTGGGGAATATGATTCCAAGCCATTCAGATTAGCTGGAATCGATATTCCAAAGTCATTCTTTACAGAGCTTGTGGATCCTAACTATGATCTTGCAAATGAAGTAAGTTATTAAGTTTATTTTTTGAATTTGTTTTGAACTGTATTTCCTAAAACTTCAACTTATGTTTGTTTTAAAGTTTTTGTAATGTAATTTGGAAAACTTCAAACTTATGCACGTGCAATGACCCGGCCGGTCGTTTTGAGTATTACAGCCTTGTTCCCCCATTTAATGCTCAATTTATGCCTTACAATAGTTATGTGACTTGTCGGGGTAATTGGTTCGGGTCCAGTGAGGTTTCGAAATAAATTGAGACACTTAGTCTCAAGGAGGAAAACTTAAGTTGAAAAGGTTGACCGAATGTTGACTTATGTGTAAACGACTCTGGAATAGAATTTTGATGATTCCAATAGCTCCGTATGGTGATTTTGGGCTTAGGAGCGTATCCGAAAAATTATTTGGAAGTCCATAGTTAAATTAGGCTTGAAATGCCTAAAATATAAATTTAAGTTTGCAATTATGACCGGGGAGTTGACCTTTTGATATTCGGGTCAGAATCTAATTCTGGAAATTGAAATAGGTCCGTTAGGTCATTTATGACTTGTGTGCTAAATTTGAGGTCAATCGGACTTGATTTGATAGGTTTCGTCATCGAATGTAGAAGTTGAAAATTCTTAGTTTCATTAAGCTTGAATTGGGGTATGATTCGTGGTTTTAGCATTGTTTGATGTGATTTGAGGTCTCGACTAAGTTCTTATGATGTTTTGTGCTTTATTGGAATATTTAGTTGAGATCTCGGGGGCCTCGGGTGAGTTTCAGATGGTTAACGGATCAAAATTTGGACTTAGAACAAAGCTGGAAACTTTCTGCCTTCTGATGTAATAATACCTACAGAATTTAGCTCGCAAGTGCGAGCTCGCAGAAGTGAGCCTGGCATTGTAGAAGCGAGTCCGCAGAAGCGAAGTCAGTCGCAGAAGTGAAGGCAGTCGCAGAAGCGGTTGCTTCACCGCAAAAGCAAAACCGCAGATGTGGTTATACGTTCCGCAGAAACGGAATCTCTGGACAATGTACAAAAAAATAGGGTTACGATATTTTTGTCATTTTGGACATTTTCAACACGGTTTTGGGCGATTTGTCAGAGATAATTCATGGGAAATATTGAGGTAAGTCTCTTGTGATCATTGTTAGTCAATAATATGGGATTATCATTGAGTATTACGACTAGATTATGTGTTTTGAGGTGAAATTAGAGGATTTGGGACTAGGGATTTCAAAATAAGAATTTAAGATTTGAAGGTCGAGTTGATGTCGGAATGTGGTACATTTGGTATGGTTGGACTCGTGGTTGAATGGGCGTTCATATTTTGTAACTTTTGTCGGGTTCCGAGATGTGGGCCCCACAGGCAATATTTGAGTTAAATTTCGGATTTTATTTGAAAATTAATATTTTCATATAGAATTAATTCCTATAATTTGTATTGACTGAATCAAATTAATTGTGACTTGATTCGAGGTACTCAAAGGCCGATTTGCGAGGCAAAGGCATTGCAAAATAAAAAATTACACGGTTTGAGGTAAGTAACATTTTTAAACTTGGTTCTGAGGGTATGAATCCGTGAATTTTCTGTTATATCAATTGTTGGAGGTGTCACACATGCTAGGTGACAGGCGTATGGGCGTGCACCATAGAAATTGTGACTTAAATAAATTCAGTGGAGTTGTAAATTGAAGAATCATGTTGTTATCTGCATATTCTCCACGTGTTAGGGAAATTGAACTGAGATTCGTATTAAAGATTGTTGAATTTCATCCATTGTGAGAATATTGATGGGATCGACCTGCCCGCATCAGGACATATCGGCTATATATATATA